>LGAG01000404.1:205937-232269 GCA_001278395.1 Lerema accius
GGTTTGAACCCAGGATCTCCCGTTCGAGAGACCAACGTTCAAACCACTAGGCTATCACTGCTATGAGTTACTTTAAAATTGAGCACTTTAAAATTGATGACGCCAAATAACGTGTTTCTAGCGTATGTTTAACTACTTCTTTGGTACGCTCGAAAGCCTAAATGGTTTCAGACTATAACTTTTAAGTTGTTATAGAATTCGTTTGTAATGTGAGAATTACAGAGTATATAAATTCGAGTTCATCACGTATGCGTTACTTACTACCCTTCGCAAAATAAATGGTCATTTATAGTTATCGCTCATCGATCTATGTTATCCTTAATGATGAATTAAATAGCCATGTACCTATTACATGGTATTATAATGCCCTAATGTCTCTAGGAGTGGAAGCCTGGTGCGACTCCAGCACCACCATCAGCGCCCTCTAGTGACGGTCCAAGCTTGGACCAGGAAATAGCGAAACAAGGAGACCTCGTTCGTTCTCTCAAGACAGCGAAAGCTGATAAAGCGAAAATCGACGAAGCCGTGAAGCTATTATTGGAACTAAAGGGCAAATACAAGGCGGCAACAGGACAAGTAAGAATGCTTCTATTACCTAATATGTATGTTAAATTTGTTAAAGGGTTTAAAAGAGACGTAAGAATAAATGAGTTACGTGTTATAGCCCTAATTTTGATCATCGGAGTAGGTACCTACATAATACTTTATGTCCGGTTTAGTGTGTCGGATTATTGGACCTAAGATTTGTTATTGATGACCAGCGGTTATCACGTTGGTGTGTCGTTCAAGGAGTTCTGGGTTTGATCCCCCACGAGGAAAAAAAATAATTTGGGCATGTGTTCTTGTTTGTATGTTGTCCATAACATTTACGAAACGGAACCTTAGTATAGGGGTTATTTTAAGTGTGTTGCGTTATTTACCAAAGTTATCATTACTGCCACCCATAGTATTTTCGATGCAAAAATATTACTGTATTTAAACTGTATGGTGACCTTATAATTCCATTACTACATATATAATTATTACGTGATTTTCCATTTTATTTTTTAATTTAAGGACTGGAAACCGGGTGCACCGCCTACTAAAGCCACATCTGAATCAGCAACTCCTGTAGATGCTTCAAGCTTGAACCAGGAGATCACGAAGCAAGGAGACTTGGTTCGCTCGCTCAAGACTGCAAAGGCTGAAAAGGCTAAGGTCGACGAAGCTGTGAAGGTCCTTTTGGATCTTAAAGCTAAATATAAAGCTGCTACGGGACAGGTTAATAATTTTTTTTATTAGGTAATTAATGGAGTGTAATACATTTATGTATAATAAATATGTTTATGTAGATTATGGCTCATCACGGACGGACACATACAGACATTAGTTAGAAAGATTTTTTTTTACAGAATCATTTTGTATAAGTTTGTTTACAATCTAATTGTATCTAATAAGAGCTAATTATAATAATATATTAGTAAGCGATCTATCATATAAATATTTGTTGACCGCTAATAATTACCACAAAGGAAGCTTAGAGTGTGCACTCGAAACTTTTTTAATTAAAGCTTTTTAACATTTTCTTTGAGAAATCGGCTGTTTTTGCTTTAATCAAAGTTTTTTAACATATTCTATAAGGACTTCGGCTGTTTTTTTCAAAGTCTTTCGTTGACTTGCATTAAATGAAAGGACAATGAATGAATAGAAATTAATAATGTGTGTCCAGAATGAAGTGAACAATCAAATATAGTTTTATAGTACAAATAGTATTACACAATATTATTTGACATCACACAAGTAACAGCTGAATAAATAAGAACAAATTATTCTCGTTAAATAAATTGTTCTTCACTGAGCATTTGAACAATTATATGAGCAACAGTTACATTATGCGTAGGTAAAGTTGTATTTTTTTTTTATTCGTACTTTTTTATTGCTTTATTACTCTGTGCTTTTCATCTTCAAAGATTACATTGAATTTTTTAAATAAATAATTAATTGCACATTTTAACACTCATTTTCAGGAACGTTATCAGTCGTATTTTATTTAAATCTACAATAGCCAAAAAAATTTTTTGTCTCGTTCTGACTAATTCCATTATTGCTCAATTTTGAGCTGTCAGATTTTTCGTTTTTTTTTTAATAATTATTAGTTTATGAATAATAATAATAAGTACTTTCTTTTATTATTTTAATAGGAATGGAAGCCGGGAAGTGTACCAACAGCTACACCAGTGAAGATTGACGACACGCAAGTTGCGAGTCTTCTGAAGCAGATAGCGGTACAAGGGGATAAAATAAGAAAACTCAAAGGAGAGAAAGCTGATAAGGGAACTGTTGATGTCGAGGTGATTTAATATTTTCTTCTTTCTGGTTTAAAAAGCCTAAGCATATTAGTTATCTGGCTTTCTTAAATTCAGTTCATAATTTAATATCTATACATTAAGGGTTCTACTTTCGTTACTATTTTTTAAGTATTTTAAGAATAATGCAAGCTCGTACGTGCATGACATTTGGCATACTTAAAATAGGTATGGAGAAGTGCACAAAGCTAAACATGTTAAGGATACATATTAACAAAATTAATCGAAAGTCACGAAGGCTCAGATTTCCTGAATATAATATGATTATGGTACTGTACATGTTACAACGTCTTCTATTCTATAATATTAACCCTATCGATCTGAATCTATAAAGCAACATGTTGAGAAAATTACAATTAAATTTTAAATGTGATTCGATTCGATGATTTTAGGTGAAAAATTTACTGAACCTCAAAGCTCAATATAAAGCCCTAACTGGCAGCGAGTGGACGCCGAACGCGGCCGCTCCTCAAGATACTAATCAAACTTCAAAACAGGTATACTTCCTCACATTTCTAATCTAGTGTCAATCATCATTTGACGACCCCGCAGCCTAGTTGGTAGCGACCCTGCCTGCGAAGCGAGGGGTCCCGGGTTCGATTCCCAGCCGGGGCAGATATTTATGTGACAGATAAATGTTTGTTCTCGGCTCATGGGTGTTAGTAATGTGTTATTTGTGTTGTCCATGTCACCCGCGACACAGGTAACATACAGGGTTATGAGTGTTAGCGTTATTATTATTATTATAAGTATTAAAATATACTATTCATGTTAATCAAGTAACCACACCAACTGAGAAATTAAGAAATAAAAAAGTCGTATCAATAAAGATATTTTTTTTTAATTATTATGTTGATAACAACAATGATGTGGAGGGGAATTCACTTCAACCTGTTTCCCGTGGCTATACAGTGACGTCATCTATAATATGTGTTATCATCATCATCAGAGCTCATCATCAGCTGCAATGAACGGCACTAGCAGTGAGACATTGGCGGCCGAGGTGGCCAAACAAGGAGACCTGGTCAGAGACCTCAAAACTAAGAAAGCTGATAAGGTAAACTTCATAAAAATCACTTTATTTCAAGTACTATAGTTATAAGTTGTTAACTTTTAAAAAAAAAATGTGTTTATTCCTTAAGTATAACATTATAGTTTAATAACAATAATAATTTCCAAAAATTAAACCAAGTTCTAAAAAAATTACTGAAAAGTATAGAGTAACGAATTTGAGACCTCAATTTAAGTCAGTCCAGTTTTATATACGAACGCTTAACACCGATCGCAAAAGAAATTGTAGATACCAATCCATTATTTCATATTTTTCAGTTATATTTTTGAAGTTTGTTTTTTTATTTTAAAACGGTTAAAAGTTACAAATAAAGTTACCCTACTACATCAATATAAGAATCATACTAACAGAAACGACCGCTTAAGTTTAATAAACATAGTCACCTATTCTGGGATTCTATTAGTTCTGTGATTTCAAGTCAATTTCCTTTGTTACCCAGGCAACAATAGATGGTGAAGTGAAGAAGCTTCTAGAACTGAAAGCGAAGTACCAAGCGGAGACAGGTACGGCGTACACGCCGCCCGCGGCCGCCAAGGACGCCAAGCCGAGAGATGCCAAGCCCAAAGAAAAGAAAGATAAACCTAAAGAGGCCAAAAAAGAAGCCAAGCCGAAGGAACAGGTTCGTTTTTAGGTTTTAACCCCCCTACGCCACTTATGCCTTTTCTGTTGACGTTTACGCTGAACGCTGCCTTCATAACGTACGGGTATGAAATTAGTTGCGAAAAAAATGGCGTCGATTATTTCCATACATTTTTTAGGTAGCGTTTGTAGCGTGAAGACATTAAATTTGTTTACAGAGGATGTTGATTATTTTGTTTATTCTTAATGAGTGCGGTTTATCACCTTAGATTCTGTGGCCACTTACAGGTGGGATTGTAGTCATAAACTTGGGATTATTGTACATACTATTTACATGATTCTACTAATTATAATAATAATAAAATAAATGTGAGAGGTTGTAAACATGTTTGGATATTGGGATATTGGGATATTTGGATGTTTGTAAGTCCTTCACGCCCTAATCGTTTAACGGATTAAGCTGAAACTTGGCACACAAGTAGTTTGCATTCAGAAATAGGACATATTTTATGTTAGATTGTATCTCGATTATAGGTGACCTTGGAATGAATCCAATATATTTTTTAAATACTCTTCCGCGGGCGTCCTCTAGTATCTAATAAGTGTTAAAGAAAAAAACTAAATAAAAAAATATTTTGATGATAGTTGTTGTAAGTAAAATGTCTGTTCTAGTCTCCAAAGCCGGCTAAGGAGGAATCGTCGAGTGGCGTGAAGAAAATAACTCGGCTCGGACTAGAGGCCAGCAAGGAAACAGACCTACCCGAGTGGTATTCCCAAGTTATTACCAAAGGTTATTATAGTTATTTAGTTATTTTTATTCAGCAGTGATACCTTAGTTATATGAAAATTAGTTTTCCGAGTTCAAACATGGCACGCACCTCTAATTTTCATAAAGTTATGTGTGTTAGGAAATATTTATCACTTGCTTCAGTGAAGGAAACTTGAGAGTTCTTCATAAAGTTTTCAAAGGTATATGACGTATATAAATGATCGGTGCCTGTACCTCTCATATTGTGCAAATCTTAATTATATAAAAACATACCGTATATGACTGTGTTTGTCACTGAACTAGATGGCTGGACCGATTGTAGTAAAAATTTTGTGAGGTATTTTAGAGGTACCGAGTATGGTTTCGAGCTACAGTTAGACCCGGCAGGTGGTGCTGATGTCGAGTTACTTTAAGGGACCAACCAAACTATTGGAGTTATTGAATCGGTGCCATACCATAAGTTGTTCAATATGATGAGCATTTACCAAAAGTGTGCCAAAATTGAAGGTCGGAAGTACTTGATATAGAAAATATATGCAGAAAGTCTGCCCGGTATTTTAGTATATTGTATTGTGTGATATGTTACAGCGGAACTAATAGACTACTACGATATATCTGGCTGCTACATCTTACGGCCGTGGTCATACAGCATCTGGGATGTCATCAGGGAGTTCCTCAGCACGAGCTTCAAGAAACTAGGAGTCAAAGATTGCTACTTCCCTATCTTTGTGTCTAAGGTATGAAGTAAACTATTATGCAGTTAATTGTTAACTTAAGACTTGAAATAGATCTCTGTTTGCTTTGGAAAATGTGTGATTAACTATTAAGTGAAAACCACATTTAAATTGATTAAGTCGTTTCTGAGTAAAGTATGTCAATGTATACCTCGTTTTTTTCGTCGTGATTTAAAAGATAAACAATCTTGGCACAACTTTTATTTATTTCATTAATTTAAAAGAATATTTTGAAGTATACAGAAATTTATTGTAACATTAAATATTGTTTATTTTTTATTTTTTTTTTAATTGTGTCTGTCTTATTTTTAAATCGATACATAAAAAAGACACTGTAAGATTGTTTACCTTTTAAATCACGACAAAAAAAACGAGGTATACATGTGCTCAGTTGATTATATTCAGCAAAAATTCTAGGTAGAGGAGAATTTTGAACTGTTCCATAATTAAATAAGTTGTCGTTACCATCCACCAGGCGGCGTTGGAGCGCGAGAAGGAGCACATAGCGGACTTCGCGCCGGAGGTGGCGTGGGTGACGCACTCCGGCTCCTCCGAGCTGGCCGAGCACATCGCCGTGCGGCCCACCTCCGAGACCGTCATGTACCCCGCATACGGCAAGTGGATACAGTCGCACCGGGACCTGCCGCTGAAGCTTAACCAGTGGAATAATGTTGTGGTTAGTTTGAGAGTACCTACTGTTTTTCGAAGATGTGAGCGTGCGTGCGTGCGTGTGTGTTACTATGTGTCTGTGTGTGTGCGTGGCCGTGTTCGTGAGCGTTGTCGTGTGCGTGGGCGTTGTTGTGTGCGTGGGCGTTGTTGTGTGCGTGCGTGCATGTGTGCGTGCGTGCGTTCGTGTGTTCGAGTATGTGTGCGCGTAAGCGTGTGTTTGTGAGTAGGTAGTTGGTATGTGTGTAAGCATTTTTACGTCCAATCTACAGCCTAAATAACTTGATGGATATTAACATGCGAGGTGTCATTAGATTCGTCTGCATTGTGAGATTGAGAGTCTATACTTTTTTACGGTGTCCATAACACTTTTAGTATAGTTTTTTTATTTTTACATATTACTTGTTCTGTTTAGAGATGGGAGTTCAAGCAGCCGCAGCCTTTTATAAGAACGCGAGAGTTCCTCTGGCAGGAAGGTCACACCGCGTTCAGAACTGAGGAGGAAGCTGATGAGGAAGTCTTGTATATACTAGGTATGATGACTCGTTCCCTGGTCGGAATTCGACCATTACTTGTTATGTCAAAGTATATATAGACACGTTCGATACCAGAAGGGATGTCTGTTGTACACTTTGTTTTGTTTTTTATTCTTTTTATTAAATATTGAGATTATAACACGTAACTCATTTATTTCTACTTACCTCTTGAAAATTAGGATTGAAGAGACATGCATATAATATAAAATCATTTCAGTCAAAATCTTTGTTTATTTTTATGTTATGTAATATATAATAAATGTTGTAATATTTATTTATCAGATCTATACCGTCGCGTGTACGAGGATTTATTAGCAATCCCGGTGGTGCGCGGGCGCAAGACGGAGAAGGAAAAGTTTGCTGGCGGCGCATACACTACCACCGTCGAGGCGTATGTGCCCGCTAGTGGACGAGGCATACAGGTACCTTCCAGTGTATATATACTGTTGACTTGAAAATTATCTGCGTTTGGTTCACGATTCGATCTTGTCTTTAGTATATCTGCTCATTGTACTAAATCAGGTTTGAAAAAACCAAAAAAAATTATTTCAACTTTTAACAGCATTTATTATTTTTGATGATTAATTTATTTTGCATTTATTATAGAAACGTAATCAGATGCCAATAAGGAATAAAAAAATATGAATTTTTTTATTTTGACTTTTCTGAATTCAAAATTTTTATGCAGTATGTTGGCGCCAATACTTGTTGGTTCTGGTTCAATAAAAGGAATTGTTGATAGCACCAAATAAATTGTATATTCGTAAACCGACACGATAGAAAATTGGAGAGCAATAGAGCGTGCGTTTACGCCGCGTATTGGTATTATTAGCTTCATAAAGTTAAAATGAATTATTAATCTGTACACAGGGTGCAACCAGCCATCACCTAGGCCAGAACTTTTCCAAAATGTTCGAGATTATTTATGACGACCCCGACACTCAGGAGAAGAAATACGTGTACCAGAACTCCTGGGGAATCACCACTAGGACTATCGGTATAAATAGTTTTATAATATAGCACTTGTAAGTGATATTTGTTTTCTGGAGAACTTTTAGGTGTGTAGGTTTCCTCACTTCGTCGAAAATAAATTAATTTATCTTAATTTTAATTTTTATACCATATAGAATCTAATAAAAATAAAGGATACTTATTTCTAAAAGTATTCTATGCTTAAAAAAAAATTAACATTTTTTAAATAACATTCAAGTAACATTTCGAAGTAATATTAACATCATAATGAATTAGTGTTGATTGTGTTTGAAGGTGTAATGGTGCTCGTCCACGGTGACAACAGGGGACTAGTGCTGCCACCTCGCGTCGCCGAGATCCAAGCTATAGTGGTGCCGTGTGGTATTACCGCGTCCAGTACTGCGGAGGAGAGGAAGAGCCTGATTGACTCGTGCAAGGAGCTCGTGACCGACCTAGTTGCTGCCGGCATACGAGCTGAGGGCGATTATAGAGATAACTACTCGCCTGGTTGGAAGTTTAACCATTGGGAACTTAAGGTTCGTAGTAAGTCGTTCAACCATCCGACGACAACCACTACCATCCATCAATTTGACGACCCCGTAGCCTAGCTTGTAGTGACCCTGCCTGCGATACGAGAGGTCTCAGGTTCGATTCCCGGCCGATAGATATTTATGTGACAGATAAATGTTTGTTCTTGGGTCATGGGTGTAAGTGATGTGTTATTTGTGTTGTCCATGCCTCCCGCGATATCGAGGAAGTCTATAGGCTATATAACATCACGCTAAGTTAAATAGAAGAGTAGCAGCAACAAAAAAATTTTGCTAGTATGTCTATATAACTGTTAGTATATTTACTTAGTTAGTAATTTTTTTATAGGGTGTCCCAATTCGCGTGGAACTCGGTCCAAAGGACATGTCTCGCGGAGAAATAGTCGCAGTGAGGAGACTTACAGGAGACAAACTGACTATCAAGAGAGCGGAGGCCGGTACACAGCTCGTCGACTTACTCGAGACCACACACAATGAGATGCTTGCTAGGTATGTTAACTTATCTTATACTATAATACGAGAAATGCTTGTATATATACCTTGTTTTTTTCTTCATGATTTAAAAAGTAAACAATCTTACAGTGTTTCTTTGTTGTAATTATCGATTTAAAAATAAGACAGACACAAATAAAAAAAAATAAAGAATAAACAATAATTTAATGTTAAAACAAATTTCTGTATGCTTCTAAATATTTTTTTAAATTAATGAAATAAAAGTAGTGCCAAGATTGTTTACTTTTTAAATCACGACCAAAAAAGACGAGGTATACATAAATTTATATGTAATTCTGTTGGAGAAAACGGCGGGAAAGCATACTTCGCCATGCTGCCCCAGTGTGTTTTACCGGAGGGGTTGGTCAGAAACCCAAGTGTCGGAATTTTTTCATACCGAATTTCATCAAAATAGTTCATTGGTTTAGGCGTGAAAGCGTAGCAGACAGACAGACAGAGTTACTTACGCATTTATAATATTAGTAGGAATTGTATCAACGAAATTTGATCATAATCTTAAGAGATAAAAGTACTTGGATACTTGGGTCCATTTACAAAACTGATAAAATTAATTATGATATCTTAATTTTATCAGTGTTGTAAATAAACTTGGATACATCGGCATGAATCATAGTCGAAAGGTTATGGTGTGTTACAAAATTATAAGTCAAAAAGAGAAACAACAAGCGACATAGGTTCTAACACTCATTCAAGATCCCTGTATTAAAAACTCGTTCCTCCCTTATTAGTCCATTTTCATCCAAACGACTCAACTAAAAAAAAAATAATATATTGTCCAAATTTTTTCAACTTTCCAATTTTATAAAACTTTGTTTAACCTTCAATAACAACTGTAAAAGGGCGGGGTCAAAATTATATAGTCATATTTTTTTTTAATGACAGAGCGACAAAGGAACGAGATGAGCGAATGTCATTGGTGACAGAATGGGAGCGGTTCACTGACGCGTTGGAGAGGAAACATATTCTGCTCGCACCTTTCTGTGGAGACACCCCTTGCGAAGACAATATCAAGAACGACAGCGCAAGGTAAAATACAATATTATTTCGAAATACAATACGGCAGGGGATTTAACAATTAATATTATCCTAGAACACCGGGCAGATGTTCTGCAACATAACTTTTTCATCTTTTATAATTTGGTTGATTGATCCCTTAGTTTTCCACATCAGGTACTCCTGACATTTCATTTTCATGTACCTTTAGTAAATGCTTATCACATACGACAACTTTTGCTATGGCGGCGATGTAAATACTGTAATAAGTTCGGCTGGTCCCTTGAAGTATCTCGAAAGTAGTGCCACCTATTGTGTTGTCACTGTTCCGGTCACAGTAGGACAACTGTGATTCAAAACCATATTTGGTTTCTCTAAAATACTTTAAAAAAATTATATAGAAATCGGTCCAGCCGTTTAGAAGGAGTTCAGTGACAAACGCACGTACGCTGTGCTTTTATATATTAGGATTATAGTGTTCAAGCGTTGTAATATGTACCTTATTTTGATGGAGTAAGTAAGCAATTTGAATTGATAAATTTCAAATTATCTAGCCCATATGATGCATAACAGCATCACCAAAGTAAATTGTGTAACTATAATATACGTTCCGGATTAAAGAGATAATAAACTATAAGAGTGTACAATAAAGAATATTCTATTATATACATATGACCGTGACACCTGTTTGGGACTGACGAGTGATCAGCCCCGGGTTCAATTCCCGGCTGACGCATATATCAAGTGTATTACAAAATTAAATTATTTATTTATGAGGCTGCTGTATGAGGTCGTAAAAAAGTGTTATACAAAAGCATTCCTAACTAGCTTTCCTATAACGCGGAACCAATCTATCGCGTTATAGGGGGCTATATTACTGTATCACGTTATATTACTGTATTTGACGGCTTTGTTTCAGGACTGACGATGACGCAACAACTGAGGTGAAGGCACCGGCGATGGGCGCCAAGTCTCTGTGCATACCGTTCGAGCAGCCGCGCCCGCTCTCTGACGCGGACAGGTGCATCCACCCTGCGTGCAACAATAAACCTAAGTTCTTTACGTTATTCGGAAGAAGCTACTAACAACCGTTGTAATACAATTCAGAAATTTATAATAAAAATAATAAGTTGTTATCCATGTTTTATTTAAAAAAAAATGCGTAGGTACCAGAATTTTTAACTTCATGGTCAGTTTGCAGTGTGTAAGCAAGTAAGATTTAAATAAAATAAAGCCTTAATAACGCCCTGAGTTCAGGATTTTTTATGTATTTCAACCATTATTCTGTCAAATCAGCCGTTTTTACGTGATGCTCTTTCAAACACACAGACAAACAGAGCCCCCCCTCAACTTTCAATTTTATTATATGTAAGATAAGAGGAAGATAATTAATATCTAGTAGAATAATTGATCAATGTATTGGGCGATTACTATCTATTTAAGTAGTAGATAGCTCTATTAAGGATATGTATTATCAGGAAGGTAGCTACGGCCCTATCAACTGTATCAATAATAGGGGGCCCCTTGAGTCACAGATCTAAAGAATCTCCGAACGTGTGCAAAACTTTATAATTTCATATGGGTAAAATGATTGAGCTTCTTGTTATTTTGGCCTTTACTTCTGGTAAGTTCTTGAAATCTTATAAATTGATGACAAGGTAAAAAAAAATTAAATCATGGGTATGTGTGTATGTAAGTCTTAAAGGATTTCCAATTAAGATTTTGTCATTGAGTTCTTTTCCGTTGTGCTACTATTTCTTAGAAGTTTTTGTATTAATTACTATGAGCTATTTAATAATATTTTCTTAAATAAGTATTTACCAGAGACATGGTACCATGTCTCTGTTATTTACTTACACAACTGAATTTGGTTCGCGTTGTAATGTGTACCTACACTTTTTTCTTTTTTCAGTGGAGTCATTAGATCCCGGATTGAGAGGTAAGTTAGCTCTTTAGGTATTTTACTATAACTAAATTAATAACACACGAGAAATAAATTGATCATCTGTTATGAATAATGCACGCATGATACGAGCTTGAGATTTGATAAATAGTTAAAGTTACAAGCAAAAAAAATTACAAATAGGTAAATACTGCGAATGTTTCAGTTTCAATAACATTCGCAGAACATCGCATCGTGAGTACCTAGTACAAATTTTATGAGCCTTATTCCCTGCCTACGGCAATTTAGGGATTTAAGCTTTAAAAAATATTTATAAACTTATGAAAAAAATTATGTTAGACACAAAAAACACAAACATAAAAAGTATTTAGTTTATTACAATATTATAATAATGAATAACATACAGACAATAAAATAATAACAAAGCAAAAGTACAATATACATTATTATCCTTTAAATGATTCCTACAAAATCCGCAACCCAACCTGAACCGGCGTTATTCATAGTAGTATGGAATACAATCCTAATAAAGTTATCTATGCTAGTGTAGTCCGCTGGAGTCTCTTCACAATATGTGGACAACGTATTACCGGCTCTATCTTGAAGTTCTACATAATTCTGACTACAAGATTTTCCTAAATCAAAAACGCTAAAGCGCAACATTAACCGCGTGTTTTTAGGCGTATTAAGCTCCCAAGAGCAAGTAGTCTTCTTCCGAAATACATCTGGATATAGAGGACTAGTGAGTTTACCTATTATATTATACATCACTCCTCCACATCCTTGACCTCGATCAGTGGCAACGTAATTCAGATCAAATGTAACCGCGTTAAAACCGTACGCATGATTATGAATTAGTACATAACGACCAGTTGAAAATACTGGCAAATCGTTGTATTCGTTTGTTACTCTTAACAGTGTATTTGCATTAGTACTATTGCCGTCATGTATTGCTAAGAATGCGTTTTGTTCAAAATATTCAGGATTGACGTATATGAAATATAGAGATATAGTATGATTTTCTGGGGCAGTAATTAGAGTGTAACAATCTCTTACCGTATTTTCTTGTATGTTAGTATCAAAAGAAGATTGGACCCTACCGTGTGCTCCCGTGAAATTTTTGCCACAAAATCCTAAAAATGCCACTTCGATTTCTAAACCTCTATGCTTCGTAGTCACTTCCGGCGAAGTTATTAAATTAAGACTTATAGTTCCTTGTAAAAAGAAATCCACCGAAGTTAATGGTTCACACAGTTCGTAACTGTCGGGAAAATTTATAGTTTCATCGTAATAGAACGAATGTGTAAAAAAGTCATCTTTATACGCATTCATGATGAAATTTTGTCCTAAAGATGCATTATGTGGTTTAGAATGGCTGAGTATAACGAGTTTATCTTTACTACAAATACCGTTGATACTACCTTCAATATCTAGATGACGAATTGTTATTTGTACTGTACTGTATGTCTCTAAATTAGTGTCTAAATCATATCTGCAGTGTAACCCGCGTGGGACTGATCCACTTTTGTAACCAGGCGACGTCCAGACGGTAGAATTGTGGCTTACAAGAATATTAGTTCGGCCACATATAGATTCTTTTACTCTCAATAATATTTCAAACCCTGAACTATTTATTTCTCCATCAGTTGAAAATTGTATACTTAATAGATCACGGGATGAAATTAATCGTGGTGGAATAGTATGACCACAATATCTTCCAATAAGGAAACTATCTGGATTAAGCCCATCTCTAAGTTCTACAACATCACAATCACAGTTACTGAATCCTAAGGCTGTTTGATTGACATTTTCACATGGAGCTATATGGAAGGAATTAAACTGAACCTCTATAACGTGGTCAACGTCTGTTCTTATTTCCCAATGACAGTCTAAGTAACTTTCATAAACTACATTTGTGCCTATAAGAGGGGACTTTATTATTTGATTGGATGTTGATGTTAAATTAACATAGCCACCGCAACCAACTGATTTGGAATAACTGAAAAACGTCTGAACTTTAAAACCTTTGTAGTTTAAGCTGCTGTCACTAATAAACTGCAAAAGTGCTTTGTTGCTACTACTTCTAATGGTTTTTGTTGAATTGATGAAACCACATATCAGAGCTAACCGTTTGCTCAAATCTGGCTCTTCACCATCAAATACTCCAATGTAATCATTATAACACTCGATATTGCTTTCCAGTTCTACATATAAATATTTAAACACAACGACTTGATTAGTTGGAGCTTCTATAATCCAAGAACAATTCATATTATTGTCATATGAATAATCATCTAGATTACCCGGAGATATTAATGTTGGTTTCTTTAAAACTCCACCACAGGAGAAAATAATATATGATATTTTGAAACCCTTTCGTTGAGTATACGCGTCTGTTTTAAAATTAATTTTAATGTTGTCAAAATTAATTAATGGTTTAGGCAATTCTTTACCACAAAATGTTTCGTAATAGTAGTTGTTCGGTCCTTGACCAACTATAGTAATATTATCATACAGGCACTCTGGGTAAGTACCTTCAAGTTCAAATTCTTCGAATCTTACAGCTATTTTTCCTGAACCCGAAATTTCGTAATCACAGTCAAGTGAACGAGAATATTCACGTGGATAGCCAGGACTATATATAAATTGCTCTTTATCAGTTGCTACAAATCTTCCACCACATATTGGTTGCCACTGAACTTTAAATCCGTCTAAATATATAGCATCATCAGTGCGTAGTGTCACTTTCATTTTGTTACTTGTGGAGTTATACGCATTTGGTAGATGACGACCGCAAATTCTGCCTATTTCAGTGTAGTTATTGTTTTTCCAATCGTAAATTATTAAAGCGTCCTTAGTGCAGTTAATGGTGTCTTCGATAGCAAATCGATCTACAAACGCCAAAGATATTCTATTGCCTACGTCAGATTGAATATACCAAGTGCATTCCAAATTATTTGAGTATCCTTTGGGATAATTTGGTGATGTAAAAACGTGATCGTACATTGTAATAATACCACCGCATTGATCACTGATAGTCCTTGCCAAAATTTTAATGTTTGTGATATTTTTGCCCTTCGAATGATATTCGATTTGCGTGTACATTGAAGATGTGCTTAGTGGGGTACTTGGCATTCGATCACGACAATAGTCTCCTATTACAGCGGCGAATTGATTTAAACCCTGGCTTATTTGTAAGAATTCATCTGCGCAGTCTAATGCAAATGAGCCGTCCAATTTAATTTCTAACCGTATGCCAGCAGGAATGACAAGAATCCAAATACAATCTACAGAATCAGTAAAGGTAACTGGAACATTAAAAATGTTAGTTGTTTCTTGGCCAACATGAATAATACCTCCGCAAGGTTGTCGATGCCATTCTAAATAAAACTGAAGAGGGGAATAATCGTTTCGTCTTGAGGTTACATGTAAAGACGTTGAGGGGAACCTATACGAGACGTCAGTATTGTTTCCGCATACAGTTTTAAAAAGTTGTAATCTTCCTTTAAGACCTTTTGCAGAAATTGCCACAACGGAATCAATAAATTTACATAAAGTTCTTTCGGACAATGATGAGTTTATTTTTATATGAATGTATATAGTATTATATTGATATGAATTATTTGAATAATCTACGTCGTCAATATCGGTAAATTTCCATTCACAGTTATAGGATCTGTCTAAATCTGGGGACGTAATATGGCCAGTTAAACCGCTCAATTCACCGCCACACAAAATTTCTTCGTCTGAACTAAATTTTGCTTTAAAGCGATGAGATGTACCTAATGGTCTTGCAAATAAGTACATTGCCATTTTATTTCCAGTAGATTCAATGAATTGCGGAATATTATTGTTGTCAGGAATACGTTGAATGGTAGTTCGGAAATGTTTATCATTATAAAGACTCAATCTCTGATGGTTTACGTTCATGTCGATAATCTCTAATCGTACCCTACGTTTCTCATTTGGTACTTCGATTATCCATTGACAATATCCTACTGTAGTTTCGCGAGGGTAACCTGGAGTCGTTAAAAAGCCCTCGGGAGTTGTCAGGGTACCACCACAAGACGGCATCGAAGAATTAAATGAAACTCGAAATCCAATATCATGTGAAGATGTGAAATACGCGCTTGGTTTACCTATATGTAATCTTATGATTACCTCATTAGTATACGTTGTAAGGGGATTAAAAGGTTCAGTCGCATTATCTTCACATAAAGTTGTCAATAAGGCAACACTTTTGTTTCCCGGAATAGGTTCAACGACTTTTATGTACGTAGCACATGATAATTCAGTTTCTGATAGTTCAACATCTTTAAATTGCAACTGGATAACGTGACGTGGATTAGTTATGATATGCCATTCACACAATGTTCCAGGAGGTAGATTAAGATTGGGGTAACTTGGAGATGTGAATTCACCAGATTCAGCAAATATAGTTCCTCCACATAAGTCAATTGAAATGTTTGCCTTGAAACCATCTCTCGGTTCAGCTAGTTGAGTTATGTATTTTATATAAATGTAATTACTGGTTGTTTTAATTGTTCCCGGATTTTCGGCGCAATAACGGCCTTTAAGCGGTGAATTTTCTGAGGCTCCATCTCTTACTTCCACAACCTCTTGGGAACAAGAATCATCGCTTTGTAAATCAAATCGTTCAATAAAATCAATTCTTAAAATTTCTCCTGGTGGACCAGTGAACACCCAAACACATTCCGTGTATGGGGTAGGAATTGATGGATAATTAGGTGTTGAAATAATCTCCCACTTGTGAAAGTTATCTAATTTTGAAGTAACACCACATTCAATATTTTTCTCTTCGTAATGCAATAAGAAATTTTGAAACGACGATGGCGGTAGCGACGTTACAAAAGTAATGAATACTGTGTTACCGGAAGTTATCATTTCGTTTCTACTTTCATGTTCATAACCACAGTATTTAGCTAATAATGGTGCTTCTTTAGAATCTCCATTACGCAATACGACATAAGTGTTACATTCATTTTCGCTGTTACTAATATTGAAACGATTAATTTGCAGTTTTACATTACGACCAGGTCTCACTTTGACAACCCAGTCGCATCTGGTAACCCGAGCTAAATTGGCTTTCACGTCTAACCATGTCGGAGAAACTATGCCTGATTGTTCATTTATACTGCCTCCGCATAACGATTTTATTTTGGCTTTAAAACCTTTGCGAGACAGTGATGAATCTGTATTGAATATTACTTTTAAATACGAAGAAGTAAATGTATAATTTTGAATATTCTCAGACAAACAAATATGTTCTTTAATTGGCGACCATTCAATTGAATTAGGTGATGAATAAACTGATAAGTAATCAGCGTAACACCCAGGAGTATTTTCAATCGAAATATCAAGAAATGATAAACTTAATTGTCGGCTGGGTTCAGACTTAAAAACCCATTCGCACTTTAAGTCATTTCCGTAATTATCAGGATAACCTGGTGAGGTAAATATAGTCGTATTACCAGCTGATATTACCTGAGTCAAGTTTGAACCACAATTAATTATATTTGGGAGTTGATCAGATTCAATGACCCTATCAGATTGAGCCCAATCCAAATGAAATAAAGATCCCATATTTGTTGTATCTAATACTAGTTTTATATATGCAACAGACGATGTTGTGTGCAGTACTTTAGTCTGTAAGTTTACGGTAACTATTTCGCATAATTTATCAAGGACTGGAGCCTCATCATCATATCCATCGTAAATAACCAAATAACTATTACACAAATGAGTTTGTTGACGTATCTCTAAATGATCTATGTTGATGGTTATGTAACTTCTGCCAGAAGTTATTATGCGCCATGAATATTCACCAGAATTTTTGTAGGGATGTGGGTAAAGTGGAGATGTTATCACTCCTGCTTCTAAATCAGTTATATCATTACCATGGATAAATCCGTAACGCGCGACAAATCCTTTTCCAGAACTTTTATTGTCGCTGTGAAACTTGACGTATAGTTTTTTGGCTATAGTAATATTTGACGGAATGTCACTTCCACAATACACACCAATAAGTTGACCACCAGCATTATGTCCGTCTGTTTCACGGACTTCTACGTAGTCCTCATTACATCCTTCAGAATACTCAAGATCAAAGTTTTCGAATACTATGAAAACTTGGTTTCCTGGAGATGTACTAAATATCCACTCACAATCCGTATTGGTAGGATATGAAAGTGGATAATTTGGCGAGGCAATACTACCTTCTTCTGAACTTAAAGTTCCACCACACGCATTCGCCAACGATGAATAATGAATAGAAAATTCACCATTTAACATCGTTTCATACGTTCCGAATTTAACGGTAACTGCGCTACCACGACTCACTAACATAGGTGGAACTGAATTACCACAGTATTCATCGACTAAGGGCGCAGTATCATCGTTCCCGTCAAATACCTTAAGAAACGACTTGGGACAGCGTTTGTTAGATGAGGCATCTCGAGGTATGGACATGTGTGTAATTGTTAATTTTATTTTTTTATCTAGTGAAGGCGCTAATATAGTCCAAGTACAATTTATGGTGTTATAGTTTATGTATTTGTCATTTGTAATGATTCCATCATAACTAGCATCAATGACAGCACCACATGCCATAGTAAAATTAGCCTTGAACCCTTTGGCTGTACCGTAACTGTCTGTAACAAACTGTAGTGCTAAACTACTATTTTGTGTAACTATTTGAGATATATTGCTTCGTGGACAAATGTGATATGTGTAATTTGAATTAGATATTATGCCGCCATCGTAAATATTTATGTAATCGCGACAATCGTCAATGTCATTGTAAGTAGACCTTGAATATAAATCGAATTCAATCATATTCAATTGAATTCGGTGATTTGAAGGCACAGTTACATACCAAATACAATCTAAATTATTTTCATAATTTTTCGGGTAGTTCTTAGAATACATCAATCCAGATTGAGATTCTATCTTACCCCCACAATCATTAATTAAAGTTGAATCGAACTTTAACACAAAATAAGCATCTCGGCGTCTAGACTGTTTGACAAACCTAACGAAAATAAAATTGCCCGTTGACGATACTTCAGTTTTACCCCCATGACATATTTTTGATATAAGTGGAAAATAATTACTTTGACCGTTATATATCTCTAAAGCATCTACAGAGCAGTTCGTTGAGTCAGTTATTGAAATTTCAGTTATTGAAACAGATAATCTTGAACCTGCAGGAGATTCAATTAACCATTCACATTCAAACTCCTCAGAGAGGAAAAAGTCTTTTTCCAATTTTAACGTACCGAACCGTTTCTGAATATGCCCCCCGCATCCGTGTCTGACCCATTCTAGCCGAAAACCGGTACCAGGAAAATCATGACCTGAAACGAATTTAACCTGTAAGAAGTTACTTTGGGTATGTATTTGGCGGGGGATAACACTACCACATTGTTTTTCTGTAAAATTTGAATTTGAATCCCTTGTTTGTATATAATCTGTTTCACAATTTGATCTCGGTCGATATCGCTCTCTTCGAAAAGGACTACTTAATGGATGATAAATAAACGATCTTGGATACATGTAAAAGGAAGTGTGTACATCAAAATGTGTAAATGTGGCGTTTATTTTGCTTCCTTTTGCTACAGTAATGGTCCATAAGCAACTTACATCATTTGGATATTTGCTCGGAAAACTGGGACTTTCAATAACTCCGTAAGTCCCGCTTACATTGTTGTTACAGAGAGATACATAATTAAGTAAGAACCCTTTACTGTTTATTGAGAAATCTGAACGAAATTTAATAGACGCATAATTGCTCGTTGTTTCTAAATTATTTAATTTTGGTACCATTTCACAAAACTTTCCAAGTTTAGGTGCGCTTGAATCTTTACCGTCCAATATTTCTACGTAATCACTGGAACAGTCTTGATTGTTTTCTAAATCCAAATCTAAGAAGTTTATCTTAATCCTGGAACCACTGCTAGTAACAATTTTGTAAAAACATGAAGCACTTTCATCATAGTTCTCCGGATAGTTCGGTGATGATATGCTACCGCTATAACCGGTTAATGTACCTCCACAGCCAGTTATAGTGCCATCCCATTCGATTTTGAAGCCTTTACCAGTAAGATAAAAATCGGAATGAAAATGTAGATAAAGAGTGTTAGCTGTTGATATAATTTGCTTTTGTGAAATAGTTCCGCAATACTTTCCAATAAGTGGTGCTGTATTTGAAATTCCGTTTCTAATTTCTAGGTAATCGCCCAGATCACATTTATCGCGTATTGGTCGTTCGAGGTCAAAGTTGGTAATATTCAGTACAATTTGTTGACCTACGGGGACTGTAATCTTCCAAGTGCAATCTCGATTTGGTTCATACGGTTTAGGCCAGCCCGGGGAATATATAAAGCCATGGGTCTTAACATAAAATCCATCACAGTGAGAATTTTTGTCCAAAAATGTGTAAGAAAGCGAAAATCCGTTTCCTCTTATACTGCTGTCTGATACAAACTTTATCATTAAACGATTACTCGAAACCGTTAAACTTGGAGGAATCGTTTCACCGCAGTATTTTCCCAGAACACTGTTAGTCATATCTACATCTACCTCAATTAGTTCTACGTAGTCACTATAGCATTCAGGCATCTCTTCTATATCAAATCTATTCCAGCTAACCATCATATGCATTCCTTCCGGGGCAACTAATATCCACGTACAAGACTCATCGTTACTGTAGGTATCCCCTGAAGAAGGATAGTCAATTAAACCCGAAGAATTTGTATAAATTCCGCCGCAACTGATATCGACGGTTGTATAGTTAGCATAAAACCCTGTGCCTGACATACTCATGTCTGATTTGAATTTGAGATACATATAATTTAACGATGACGTTAGAACTGGTGGAATACGATTAGAACCACCACAAAATTTGCCTAGTAAAGTAGCGTTAGCGTCTATTCCATCTCTCACTTCAACATAATCATAGTGGCAGTTGAACATACGGCCATCTTCGATATCAAAATCTTGGAATGTCAAGATAATTGATTTACCAGGACTCGTGGTAATTAAGTATTCGCAAATTTTATTTTTAGGGTAGTTAAAAGGATAGCCGGGAGACTTAAGAACTCCGCTATCACCTACAATTGAAACGTGGCAAACACTTTCATATACTAACTTAAAGCCATCAGATGACAAACTATGATCTGTTTTAAAATGAAGAAAAAGAGAATTAGAAGATGATATGTAAGTTTTTGGATTATTTGTGCCGCAATATTTGCCAACAAGTCGTGAGTCAGATGATGGTCCATCATAGATTTTAAGGTAATCATATTTGCAACCAAATGATTTTTCCAAATTTAAAAAAATAAACTCAATACGGATTTTCGTATTTGGACCGGTTTTAATTTTGTATTCGCAATTTAGGTTATTTAAGTATTTATCGTTATATGATGGAGATAGAATTTGGCCCTTATCTGCAGTATAGTATCCACCGCAACCAGGGACACCTTCCATAGGAGCAAAAGCTATTTGAAATCCATTCCCACTGCCATGTTCGTCAGAATGAAAGTGTACAAGAATTTCTGAACCAGCTGATTGGAGCGGAGCAGGTTGGGTCGAGTTACAAATCTTATTTAAGAGAGTATCAGTAGTATGCTCCCCATCATAAATAGCTACGTAATCAAAACTACAATTTGCGTAACTTTCGATGTCGAATGCAAAGAAATGTAATTGTATTCTCTTACCTAAATTGGTCGTTAAGAGGTAATAACAATCGCGATTTGGTGGGTACTTGCCAGGCCAGCCTGGAGAGCTGATGTATCCATGAGTCGTTGCATCTATTTCGCCTCCGCATGTGGGCTTCACACTATTCCAGTGTAGAGCAAAACCTTCTTTAGCGACAGACCGATCAGATCTAAACCAAAAATATAAATTATTATGGCTCGACAAAATGTTGCCACCTTTAGGGAAAGTGTTTCCACAAAAACGGCCGATTAATTGACTCGCAGAACTTCTTCCATCGTGAATTTGTAAAAAGTCATATGAACAATCGATGTTATCTTCCAAACTGAATTTACTAAACGTAACGTTGATTACTTTATCTGGTGTTGTATGAATCACCCAAGCACAGCGAGCATTGTGGTTATAAGTTGTGTTAGATGTGGGATATATTATACTGCCCTCTTCCGCATCCAATACCCCTCCGCAAGGTTTCGAATTTACTTGGCAAACAAGTCCAGAGAACAATGCCGTGCATTCGCATCTAAAACCCATTTCAGAAGATATATCTTGCCTGCATGTACCACCGTTAAGACATGGATTACTTGAACAAGCGTTGTCGTTATTATCGCAATGTGCACCCTTATAGCCTTCAGAGCAAATACACGTGTAGCCTGTACGAAGCATATGGCACCGTCCATTAGGTCCACATGGATTTCCTTCACATCCTAGGGTAACGTTATCATGAACTGGAACGTAACATCCGTGAATCCCTATACCATTTCCAATCATTCCGTTTGGACATATGCATTGGGCTATCGGGAGGAGTCCAAGCGATGAACTATCAACACAGCGTGCTGAAGGATGACATCCACCGTGGTTAATGAAACATGACCCTCTAAATGTGCATGTGACGCCATCCCCTTCAAATCCTGAGGGGCACGATCCGCAAACTCGGGATCCTATAGTATTGTGACATGTCACCATAGGATTCGTGCTACAACCACCGTTTGGAATAGTTAAACATTCATCGATATCATAACAAACGAAACCATCTCCATCATACCCTGCAGGACAACGTCCACATCTAAAAGAACCGGGTAGGTTAATGCAATCCACTTTGGGGTTAATAGAGCAGCGTGGACCTTGACTTGAATCGCACTCGTTTACATCGGTAAGGCATGCCACTCCAGTGCCATTGGTAGTCCAGCCTTGATCACAAATACATTTAATCCCCTCTCCGGTTTCGGTTTTTATACAGGTGCCGTGTCCACACATTTCGTAGTCACCTTGTTGACAATCTTTTGCTTTTCTTGTACAATGTAGTCCGAACCAACCGGTCCTGCAGATGCATTCATACGTACCGGGTCTGTTAATACATGTTGCGCCATTCTGGCATCCCAAGTCAGTTCCTGCAAAGTTGCGACATTCATTGACGTCTATTTCGCAGTTCTTGCCTTCCCAGTTCTGGGGACAGAGGCAATGATAGCCGTTTACTAAATTCAAACACGTCCCGCCATGTTGGCACTGTTGTGATTGACACTCGTCTTTGGAATTATATAATGCTTGTAAATTGGACAATCTGTTAGTCAACCTATTGATTTTTCTAGATAGGACCCGAGTTACATTATTTTGTAGACTGCTGACTAGACTTTCTAATCGTTCCAACCGTTGCAATATATCACTAGAAGTTGTCGTGACACCCTGATTCCCTTCAGATGACAGATGATCAACTGAAGTGCTAGACTGGTTTATCTGAAGAACATTGAGTTGACCGACGAATACAGTAGACTGCGGTCCGTTAGGTTTCAAATAAATGTTTTTGTTATAAGCCGGTTGTAATATAAGATTACCATCTGAACTTTTGATCTTCGGACGATCTTCATATACTTCACAGTCTAATTGCACAAATAACACCAAAAATAGTAAGAACTGTGTTACCGTTGCCATATTTGATAGTGGCAATATGTCGTCCGGTCGACATTTCACCAAGAACTAATGTAAAATTAACTTACGTTGAGACCTTCTCGCCCCCCATATTCATTACATTACCAAAAAGCCATCTGGTGTTAGATATAAAGCCATGTGGTGTTTATGACTAGGCACTTATCACTTATTGCAGTTATTGGTATCGTATCAAATAACTTTAGTTGACGAAAAAAATATTTTTAAAGCGAAAAGCCGATAACTAACCAGACGAGCTACATGGGCCCCGATTCTGACAAATTATGTTAAGATGTCTACGATTTAGAGAGAATTAACTATATTTTAATTATCAACATTAATAAATCGTCTATTCTGTAAAAATAATGTTCGATTTATATGACAAAAATACTTCAAATAACGAGCAGGGTTACATTTTAGATGCAATTTGAAGAAGACCATGGAAAATTGACCCATACCGAAGAAATAACTTGCAATGTTGTTTCAATAGAACATTATCGGTCTTTAATATCAAATTATTCTGCTACACACAATAAGTCTCGATTTAAGCATTTGCAAATCAGCAGAATCGAGTCTCTGGTGGTAAGTCATCAACACTGCCCAGCCCACGGACATTAGTCATGCCAAAGAAATAATTTTTATGTTGCTGGAAAAATAAAAAGAGGGAGGGAACCCTAGTAATAATTATTACTTTGGCTATCCAACATAGTAACTACAAATAATATTTTAGGTGGCTAACATCTTAATGATTTTCTAATTAGAATCGAAAATTTGAAAAGATTTCCCGATTTATTTATTAATCAAATTAAGTCTTATTGACCCCAAAAAATGGTTTGTTGCCGGTTTAATGCTAATAGTACCTACATAAAAACGTACCAAAATTCAAAACATTGTACGTGCGATGTTAAATTCCTAACGATTTATTACACTTATTTCGACGAAGACTTGGCTCTTTTATAAACTTAACCATCGTTTTGGATTTTAGTTAAGGTCGACATGGGTATGTTTCCGGGAAGGGATTTCTTCTTTGATGTCCCACGACATATCAACGATGCGCTAGCTAAGGAATGGTCCCCAATGCCGAGACCCCCTAGCCCCCTACCTACCCTGGTGATGTACTGCGCTCCGGAACTTGTCATCTGTGCCCTATACGACCCTGATACTCAATTCATCGGCGGCATTCAAGTTGGTGTAAGTATAGGCAGTGAAAATATAAGTTAGACTCTTTATCAGGCTTCAGACTATAAAGGCGTAATAAAAAAGGGGGTTTTATCACATTATTTCTTTACGAACCACTTAGGTTAATTGCAAAAGGTTGTTAGATTATTTCAAATCCTGAAATGAAAAACTTCAGTTTTACATATTTATATTATGAAAGGGACCCCTATATGAGACACATTTTTGTTGGCGTATGTACCTAAATATTGCATGTTGATATTTATGTATTTCATGGGGGGTGATTTAGGTACACTTAGCGTATTTTTATCCGACTGCGCCAGCCAGAGGGTAATGTTTTTGAACGTGTACGTGTGTATGTATGTCCGTTTCTCAGATACGCTCGACAGCCGAAACAGCTTGATGGATTTTAATTTAATTTATTATAGGTGTCATTGGATTCGTCTATGTATAGTTTGTATTATAGGAGCGCTCCCAGCGCTTTAGGTATATTTTTATAATAGGTACCTATGGCGCCCTCCTCTCTCGCAAATTTTTATCATTATGGTTGTTTTATTTTTCTATTAATAATTTATTTATTTTAGCTACTCGTGGACAAGTTCACTGGTGCGTCATTCGACTGGTTAATTCAAGGGTTCATTGCCTGGTCACCGCCCACCATTAGCGGGGACTCCGTCGTATACATGACCAAGCAGTTGTATTTCATATCTGAAGGTTATTTTCATATTATTCAAATATATTGTCTGGTACCTTGGTACCTACTCACTATCACTAATCGCTTTTGTTTTGCCATAAGATTTTAATATTGCCCTTCTAGTTGAAAAAGCTTGAGAATTAACATTTCTACACTATTAAAATCCCTGAATATTTCAAATTAGTACCGGCACCTTCATATAAGTAGGTACTAGGTATTTATAAATAGTTGAGTATGGTGCAATTTTTAGCAAACCGGGTTTTGATTTTCTAATGATTACCTACTAGATTCTCAATGCTATAACATTACTTTGGTAGCCACTTTATTGAAGAGTAAAAAGGAGCGCATGCAAGCAGCTTTAAGCAATAAAGTATTGCAAGAGAAGTCGGTATGGCCGATGGGCTTCAAACAGAAATTGATGGAAGTCCCAACGGATGTACAAGGAATCCTCCACGCTGGTTTCACTGAACAAGCCTGTATTCCTTGGATGGGTGAGTCTAGACTAATGACTGAGCTTATAAGGAGAACTACTCGTATGTACCTACCTATGAGCTGTAGGTAGATGGTACTAGTTCTAATTCAGAATATTTATTTATGATGACATCATAAAATAAAATTAATGAATAGGTAATTTATCATCACTGATCTATCCTATTTGAGCATTAAGTACATCATAGGTAGGTACCTACCGGTGTGCCACTTCATTACTCAAAGCGTAACTGTTCGGCGCTCTAAGACTCCAAATTCCAAATTTAATCTTTGTGATTGATTTCCAGGTTTGCATTACTATTATAACATGACTGCTGAAACAACTTGTGAGGCAGACACTATGCTAAATTGGTTCCCGTTAGTCAACGACGGCGAACTTATCGGCATAGGCTTCTTATCGTTCGGAGCTCTCCCAGAGAAGGCTGGACAAAGATTCCATTTTGAAAGACCTGACAAAATAGCAGTTCAGGTATTTTAAAATATACATTTTAATCATGAGTCCTGCATACCTATTACCTACTCTTAGTGTAGTATCCGCTATGATCATAGAACAAGGAATTTATCTGTATACACAAACACATATACAGTTAGAAGGAGCTAAGTACTTACGAATTTTCTTTGAAACCCAGTATCGCCACACTCACACATTTACACATAAAGCACACTATATTTCCTTCGCTACGATTCG
>LGAG01000404.1:254534-267443 GCA_001278395.1 Lerema accius
CCCCGCCACGACAAGGCGGGAACCCATCTATAAGTTTGACGTGTATGTGGGTGTGTCTGTCTGTGGCACTGTAGCACCCCGACGGATGAAGCGATTTCAATTTAGTTTTTTTTTTTGTATTAAATGTGACGTATCTAGTGTCTAGTGTCTAGTGTTCTTACTCGTAGATAATATTTAATGAAAATCGGCCGAGCCGTTTAGAAGTTGCAGGGAGTGAAAGTGGGGAAGAATTACCGAACGCAAATATAATCTAGTGGAAACTCAAAATAAAAAAGAGCACTGAAAGAGAATATCGAGAGCTTCGTTTGATGATAAAATGTGTCGAGGGTATTTTTCAATTTGTAATTTAATTTTGACGTCATGACATTGACAACGAGAACATCAGAAATGTGTTGTCATGATGACGTGGACGACATTGTTGTCAAGTGAGACAACGTGCAAAATATTTTCATACAAGTTTGCCTCACTTGCTGTCGCTGTGGTGTGACGAATAAATTTCCCACTTCATTTACTTTCTATACTTAACTTTTTGCAATAGTATTAAAATGTACAATATTTTTTGCGGGTAAATATAACTTCAAAAGATATTTTAATAATATTAGCAACAACACCAGTTGTACCTATCTACTTTGCATGTACTTAAATCACTCAGCCACACCTCCATAAACATTGCATCACTAAAAAGGAAGACAGTAGTTAGCAACTAAAGAGTTCTAGGTTATGCCATTCAAAATTTTCTTACAATGTATCAAAATCAACACATTGAAACACTCAAACATTTTTTACCCCCGATGTACCGAAGATGGTATACGCATTTAGGGTGAGAGGATGTGTGTTTGTTTATTTATTTGTGCTAACCAATGTCCTCAATCTTCAGAACTACTGGACCGATTTAGATACGGTTTTCAGTGAAGGATATGTGAGCCACGGGTTATTGTTCGTAGACAAGTGTCATGGTGCTAACTCGCTAGAGGGCGCAGCAGTAACGTTTTGAAATAAACTATTCCTTTTATCTCCAGACTGGCTAAAGAAATTTAGACTTTGTGTAAAGAGTTGATGATAAATCACCAAAAATTTCTAGATAATAGCTTATACTATATTATTACGAGCCATCCTTGTATTTACGTACGTATACGTAATGGTATTGGAGAAAACGGCGACGAATTGTATTTCATAAGGGGTGTTTTGGGTTAAAAAATCGATTTATCATGGTTCTATTTGCAAAAAATGAGTTTTCATGTAGCATACCGCGGAACTTTAATATTTTTATTCGGATTTAATATTTTTTACGGAAGGGATGTAGTCGTTGTAATGGAAAAAGGATAAAAAGAAACAAAATTGGAATTGGAAATACCCTCGACAGTTTAATCATTATAGTGTTTTAAAATTTTATTTAATTCCTTTTCGATTATACTTATGTCATCTTTCGTGGATATTTCCAAAATGAATTTTATTTGTTTATCACTAGCAGTCACCATCCTCTATTTTCCAGCCAGCAGTTGCTTATTTTCGTATTACACCACTTAGGATCGACAAGGGCCATCGGGCTACCGGCTAAATTACATCTTTTTAGCCCTAGATATCCTAAAGCTAGGTCTGAGACAGAACGACGCACAGACGGAAAGACATAGCGAAACTATCAATTCATCCATCAGCCTTTAAGGCTCCGTTGGGCATAGGACTCTCCTAACTTTCGCCACTCTGACCGGGTTTGCGTCTTTTGAATAAGCTATAAGGGATCCGATTGAAAGTAAACACAACACCTTTGCTGATTAAGTATAATCTTTATTTGATAATTGAATCTAAAATATCCAACAGCCAAGCTTCCAAGGTTCATCAATGAAATAGATGTGTATTGTGGTGCTGGTGGGGTCCTTCAGCAACTTAGATAGGCACTCTGGACAATATTTTATGGTCCTCTGAAATGAAAAAAGTCTTTTTTTAATTATTGGCTCTCTTTTCAAACTTATGAATCTTAGATTATTTAGTTACTAGGGCATGACCAAATTGCAGCAAGGGGATTTTTAGGAGTTTACCCCCCTTAAAGACATATAGATCCTCCTTCTACATGGCTTCGGCCTAAGTATTGATGTACCTCGCACGGAATAGTAAGACTTTAGGTCTCATATTGTTCGGATTCGAATATAGATACTATAAAATCATGACGAAGCAAATTAAGTCTCCGTGTAATAGCGGTGATAGCCTAGTGGTTTGAACGTTGGTCTCCCGAACCGGAGTTCCTAGGTTCGAACCCCGACATGCACCTCTGATTTTCTAAAAGTAATTTGCGTATTAGAAACAAATTATCACTTGCTTTAGGGAAGGAATACAACGCAAGGAAACTGCACACCTGAGAGTTCTCCATAAAGTTCTCAAAGGTGAGTGAAGTCTGCCAATCCGCACTTGGCCAGCGTGGTGGACTATGGCCTATATCCCTTACATTGTAAGAGGAGACCTGGGCCCAGAAGTGGGACAGAATGGGTTGTAATGATGATGATGAAATTAAGTTTTTTTATGAGGTAGCTATTTGCACAGAAAATAATAGAACTTTTTACCATAGTAATTTCTTGTGAGGGCCGCTCGAAAAAAAACCTTTCTCCATCTACCTGTTGCACCTCTCCGATCACAGTAAATGCAACACCTACAAGATCATCGCCGTCGAACAACAGAAACCAGTTTAATAAAGTGTCGGCCTTGCATTCTGTTGCAGTAGTCATGTTGTAGAAGTAATGCGTGCCTGAAAAATTAACATTGTGAAATAAAGTTGATGATAGAAATAGTCATTCTTTATGGTATACTAGTGAACCTGCCCTCGCTTCGCTTCGGGAAACCTATACCGAGACGAAAGGGAAAAAAGTAGCCTAAATTACTCCTTATTAGATCAGCCACCCGCCAGTGAAAGTCCCGTCAAAATCGGTCCAACCGTTTCAGAGATTAGCCGGGTGAACGAACAGACAAAATAAAAAAATATATACTATATTTTGGTACGTTTACCGTGTATAAATACGTATGCATTAAGTATAAAAGCGGTTATTTCCAAACAGACATTTCAATTTTATTTAATTTTATAGATTTGCAGAGGGATTAGGGACATTATCGGTACTTTCTGCTGATCTATAACATACTCGTATGTAAGGAATTCGTGGCTGCCTAAGTGCGCGGGATCCCATACAACGTCGTATGATTGTTTGGCTGTCGCAGCTACTGCAAGTCTGCTAATGCTTACCCATGTAAAGAAAACAATTTTGTTTAGTAAACCCATCATTGATGACTCCAGCAGGATTAGTTGAGACTGCCATCCGTTTCTGATGGAAGCCAACGGGCCATATCTTGTCTTCCTGCACTATTTTGCCTTCCTTGGCAACTTTTAAACGCTCCTCCGTACTCTTCGCTAAGTATGCTATGTATTATAGTACAAAATAGGTTAATGTTTATATATAGGTAAGTTTCTAATTCATTAGTTTATTAAATTACCTATGTATAAGTCATACTGAATAGAATGTTAATTGTAATAATATATTATTATACGTACTAAAATGTAGACAAGTACCTATATACCAATAATGACTTTTGTGCTGATAAAAAAAATTAAGTAGACCAATTATGTTAGCTTATTTCACCGCGTTATAATTATTTTCTTAAATTCTATAAAAATTTTCGTCCTAGTCTTATCGTTATCGGTGTCCATCGATTTAGAAAACAGTAAACCTTCTGATATCAAGTACAGCTGCTTGGTCATGTATGTGCCAGAGGGATTGTTGTCTTCTTTCCCGACACCACGCGGCTTCCACGGTATGAACCCTTGGATGGTCCAGTCAAACGTTGCACCAGTGAACTTGTCCATAGGAAGCTGAAATAAAAGTATTTTGTACCTTAATACCTGTGTGGCGACTAGCGCCTACGCGCAATACGGCTTACAGTGACGTCACGACCTGAATCACGCTATCGAAGTTTTCTACATCGACTGATATATGTATATAGAAGTTCCGACACGCAGTCAGTCGGAGCTCGGCCGCTCCCCAGGCATGACATCTCGCCTGGCGGGAGATCTCCCTTTGCCAAACCTGTACTTGTGACATCAACCTTCCCAAATGTTAATTAAATAACCTATGGTGATGTTTTTAACAGACCTTTACCCTTTTATTTGCCCTAGGCGCGCATCAGGTAGCCAGCCTGCGGCAGCGAAAATGTGTTAAGAATTCGTGGCTGCCTATGTGCGCGGGCTCCCATACAACGTCACAATGTTTGTTTGGTTGCGGCAACCAGGCTGTCTCATGCGCGGCTTGGGTTAATGTTGTGTGTCCATTATACTACTAATATTACAAATGTGTAAGTTTGTAAAGATGTTTGGATATTCAGATGTTTTTATGTTTAAGGGAAAAGGACGTAGGACAGATTTTATCCCAATTATAGGTTCCCTTGGGATAAATCCAATATTTTTTTAACTACTTTTTTCGCGGACGAAGCCGCGGGCCTCATCTAGTACAAATATAAAACAAAGATTTGTCGTACAACAAGAAAACTTTAAGCTTCCGGCAGCAAATACTTGAAGCAGTTGGTCTATGGAGAACGTAATTTACCTTAGATACATTAAAAAAACTACCTAACCCACAGTCCATAGTCTTGACCCTATTACTACTTACTTAATTATTAAAATAATTAAAATAATGATCCTTACAGCAACTTGTAAAGCTGCAAGGTATCCAGTATCAGGATCGTACATTATGCACAGGGTAAGTTCTTTGCAAAACATGACTAGGCTGGGCAGTGGGCTGGGTGGCCGCTCCATCTGCGACCATCCCATGGCAGTCGCATTGTCCTGATGACGAGGCAGATCGAAGAAAAAGTCCTCACCCACATTTAAACCATAACCTACTGTCGCTGTAATTAAGACAAGAAGCTTTGCGGATAAATGTCATCATACGGCTATCATAGCGTGTAGATAGTATAGTCTATACCTCTTTTTTTCGTCGTGATTTAAAAAGTTAATAATGTGGGCACTACTTTCATTTATTTCATTAATTTAAAAAAATATTTAGAAGTAAGTACATATACTGAAATTAATTTTAACATTAAATTATTGTTTATACCTACGTTAATGTTTTTTAATTTCTGTCTGTCTTATTTTAAAATCGATAATTACAATAAAAAGACACTGTAAGATTGTTTACTTTTTAAATCACGATGAAAAAAAACGAGGTATACAATAATTTGTAATTGTAACTAAGGGGGCTTTTAAATATTACGGGACGCAATTTTTTAAGTTTCTTGACCTCTCTCATGTACCATGTAATGCGCCGAACGTTTTTCTGTATCCCCCCCCCTTTGACTAAACGTTACGTAACGCATAATAATATTTTTACTGGGGGTCTTGATCCTCCTCCCCCAAATTGCGTTACGTGATACTTGAACCCCCCCTTAGTTATAATTACAAATTATTGTAGACTAGTGACCATTCCTGGCCTTGCTAGTTTTGCAATTATAAGCCCAATTTAAAAATGTAATGTAAAATAAAAAAAATAGTATGGCCTACTGATGAAAGATATTTAATTGAACTGGATGAGTAGTTTTGATTTGAAGAGATTTTTGTATTTTGCGTCCTACATAGACTAGACACCCACAAACGTGTCGTAGTTAATTGGCTCAAATTAAATAGAAAAAAAAAATGCTAGATACCATATAGTCATTAAGTAATGTACTTAAAAACATTCTCTTAGGATATTATTGTTTTTAAATTTTAGCAAGATTTTAATTCCTCTTACCTTACTCTATACTTACCTCTTAATCCCGGTTTAAATGTTGCAGCTAGAAAAATAAGTCTATTAGTTTATTTATTTGAATTACAATCTTGCCTTGTTCACTGTATGAGACTTGAGAGTGATAACTAAATGGATGAATAATTTATCGGTTGTAGAAGAACATGACGATTTTTTTACTTAATTACTTTGCATTATTACCTATCTACATTAAAAAAGATTTAAGGTAAATAAAATAAAAATAGTGTGCTTTACACGACAAGAATTAAGTAAAACTTGTTATTTTGACTTTCAGATGCACTGTGCCATTTGTAAGGATGAAATCACTAATGCTATGTCTAAAATTGTTCCCCTTGTGTGTGGTCTATAGCAATGGTCGGTAAAGTCATTAGCCAAAGAACCAAATATGAACGTTACAACAGTTAAACAAAAAAAGGGAACTAAATCTGCTTGTTTAATAAACTTTTGTTACACTAAATTACAAATAAGTAGTACACTAAATGAAACTAAATTCCATTCTTAATAAATATTTCTTAATTCGATCAGTGTACTTGCATCTTCTTAGAAAGGTTGAGTAACTTTGTATGTTTTTTTTTAAATATTATTGCGCCTTTCGTGGATTTGTGCAAATTGCCACCACTCTTATATACGGTTATGACTTCAATGAGAGATACGTAGAAATATTAGTGGCTAGAAATAGTCACTTTCTACAACTTCCCGGTTGCTGTTACTGCATTGGGATCAGTTTGCTGCCTCCAATACGGCCAAAGATAGTAAAAGATAGATAAAGTAACTTACCGGAACTCAATACTAATAAGGAAAAAAAAAATATGACGTGTTTCATATTTCCCACAAACTTGTTTTCGTGAATGTTTCAGGTGGTTTTAGTGACTATCATAATAACAACCACTTATATTCAGTATTTTTATTACTGCACCAACAACTACCTACTATAAAAAAAGAACTGAAATGATGTTAGTCCGTTCATGTTTTTCGTAGTTAATTTTGGAATTTTTAAGGATATTGAGGCATTAAATATAATTTGTCATAATATATATTTTTTGTAAATATAGTTTAGGTAATTTTTATGTTTTTGTCTAGTTATACATTATTTATTTAGTAGTCTTTTCCTAACTAAACTTAATAAATAAAATTTGTCAATCAATCAAATGGTCAAAAGAAATGTAACTGTTTACGTAAGAACTTCTTAGTAAGATGAATACATAGCACCACTACCATGTTTTCAAAATTCTCAAAAAATAAGTACATACTTATCTAAAACGCATTTTCCTGAAAATTAAACTATAATTAAGCGAGACCTAAAAATCCCCAAAATCTTACAAATTCAGTCACAATTGGAACTATGGTTTCCTAAAATCCCGTATATTTAAAGGTAGGATACTTATATACTTAATTGTATTATTGTAGGTACAACAATTGTTTCTTATAGAGAGGCGAAACGTGGGCGGCGTATTAGTATTGGCATTTATTTTTATTATTTAATGCGAATATATTCATATTGGATGTTTGAATATTTTATGCAATTCAGTATTCGTAAATACGAATATGACATGGTTTAAAAAAAATAACAATGGAACAATATCGAAGATTTCAATATTTTTACATGTTTCTTACAGTGATAACTGACGATCAAAGTTCTAAAACCTTTTTGTTTGTATTAAGTATTATACAAATTATTAACTACAACTGAGTTTAATACATTACATTTATAGTTCCTGACGCAACGTTTTTTCTTTTATAGTTTTACAAATTTAAAGGACTAACCAATAAATATGCAATAATAGTTATTTATTTACAACGAAATCTGTCATAAAGCTCTTAACAGAAATTTTAGCATGAAGGGCACTCATTAACTTTCATGATGAATTTTGAATACCTACTCGTTTTAAGCAGGTTCAAAAATCGAAAAAATACTCTTAAAAAGTACTATTGTTAAGTAAAACTTTTTTGTTACAATAATTTAAAATCATTATTCACGTCTAGTTGTTATTAACAACCGTTTAATTTGTTTTGCACTCTGCACATATTTTTAAATAATAAACAAGCTATTAAAAATTCAATATGCCTGAAAACGTGTTTTTGGCGTAATAAAAATTTAATACATTTAGGTAGGTATATACGTCCAATATTACGTGTCTTTGCAATAATATGCATTTTTAATTTTTCGATTGTCCGATAGAGGCAGCAGAGTCGACGGGAATAACCGATCGATCGTGATCGCATTGTTTCCTACATAATATGAATTTACGATTATTGTCCATTAATTGTACAATTTTCGATATTGTTTACTGATTGCAAGTTACGTAATAGACCCGCCGGTCATACTTTAAGGAGATCAATTACAAAATTCGTCCAGCCGTTTAAGTAGAGATCGGTTAGGTACACACGTACGCAAGGTTTTTATTTTTTGCATAAATACCTATAGTAGATAATTATTTGACTTTTACTTTGAAAAGAAAATACTTATTTGAAAACAAAATAGGTTTTCTTCCATTTCTTTGTGCCTATTGTTTTTCACGCGGCATTAATTTTAAAATTTGTTTCACAATGTCTCGTGGATATACAATTTTACATGTATATTCAATTATTCAATATTCAAAGCAATGTTTCAGTTGTATAATACATGTGCCAAGTATTTACAATTAGCTAAATTAGATTTTAAGTTAACTATTAATTAAACTTCCCTCAGGTTCGGGGACAATTTCAAAGTAAAAATATCATATTAAGTAAATTTTAATAGTGCACACTTATAAGATTGTATTGAATTGTATCCGAAGTTAACAAAATACTTCTTTTACTACATACTTTTTTATGAACGGAAAAGAACAATAAAAAGACAGTTTAAGCAAGTATAGTAAAGATTTATTAATGTCTACTTTAACATAAGATCAATTAAATCCTTACTTCCGGGGGCTGATAAAACCATAGTCTCACTTCGTCGTACATTTTGTTCATAAACTTGAACACATTGAATAATAGCCTGTTATCAAGTGAAGGGATTTGAATAGAGTCTCCGGTTCTGGAAGAAAAGAGTAATTATTTTACAGGTGTCGTCATAGAAAAATTAACTTTCTGTAAGTTAAAAGTTCCAAGCTTCCGGAAAATGCTTCAAAATCAGGTACCATTCATATCACTTATCATCAGGTGAGATCGTAGTCAAACATTAACTTAAGTATTTAAAAAAAAGTTATCCCCGAATTGGGTTGGAATATCGGGCACACCTATCTTTAATATTATTTTAACACAAAAATTGACTGTACGAGTAGATTGCTATACTTTTTTGTGTCGTGCAATTTATGAGGATCATTAAATAGTCTTGTTACTATTGTTATAAAATTGCTTTATCGTTCTGTAATTCTTGATAACATTATGTAAGTGATAGTACCACAGACCAATAAAAAATAATAGACAGAGCGGTCGTATACTAGCGACTAAATAAGTGATGCCTAAAAATCTGTCTCTCGCTCGCCTTATACCGAGCGGTCGGCTTCAAACACGGAAGATACAGATACATTCTTTGCTCTGTGGCTTCAAATCGTCGAACTGCTATTAACGTTCGTCACTTTTCGTCTCGATGGCTCCGTCTATTCTTTTACACGAGTCTGTGGATAGTACTTATTGAAATAAATTACCGGCATTGTATGTCCCAAGGTTTGTCAACGTAGTAAATGTGAAGGGAGATTGACGAATAGTTCCCTGCCCATCTGAAGAAGCACTCGGGAGCTAACGGCGTTAGTATCTGCAAATGGAGAACATTATTTATTAGAAAATTACGCAAAATTAATTGCCATACCATACCAGATATTGCAGAAATGTTTACAAGATAAGCTTGATGGCGCTTATGGCGCAATGGTTACTACACCGAAATGCCGTTTAATGCGTCCTGGGTTAAATTTTCAGCGAGGCAGAAATTGGAATAACACATTTATGTTTTCGAAGTGAGTTAGTCATCAATTTGTGTTTTCCATGAAATCTTACCTAATAACCTAGGGCAGATGGAATCTAAATTTTGTGCTATGAGTGTGTAGCGTTTAGAAACTAAATTGATATTTTATTCAATCATGCTCGAGACTCAATCAATTTTTTTATCAACAAACAGCTAGTTTGGTAAATATGTCAAACATAGTCTTACATACTAAAACTTTCATGACAAACAAGCAAAGTTTCCAAAGTCGATCATCTGGGGTTTACAGAAAACTGCCAACACATCTGGTGGTTACTGTAGTAAACTGCCAACCTGATATCGTTCCCGGTTGGCTGGCGCGCGTTCAAACCACTCTCGTTCATACTGGCGGGAAAGTCGCGCGAACACGCTGAAGCCAGTAGCTACGAGGTCCCCCTTCGTCGTCATGGCAAACCATGGGTAGTACTTCTCGCATTTCATAGCTAATGTCATGTTGTAGAAGTAATGGGTTCCTGAGGAAAATATTTATAAATGTATACCTAGTTTTTATTAAATTAAGAATTTATAAATCCTCGACGCATTTTATTATCAAACGAAGCTAAGAATACTCGATAAAGTCATCATATATGTATATGGAGAATATTCAGTGCGATTTTTATTTTAAGACCCCACTAGAGTATTTGCAGACATTCGGTTATTGTTCCTCACTCGCATCCCCTACAAAATTTAAACAGCTGAACCGATTTTCATTAAACATATCTAAAAAAGCTCGTAAATAAGTCATCCTTAATACAAGAAAAAAAAATCGCTTCATCCGTTCGGAGGCTACGGTACCATAGACAGACAGACAGACACGCACAGACATGTCAAACTATCTCAATCTTCTATGTGCGCCGGGGATTAATCAGGAAAACAATAAAATTAATGGAAAAGCCGATCCTGGGCGACCCTGACTGTGACCCGGGCGCTGTAATAAACAAATAAAAAGTCTAACCTACGATGGAGACGAATCTTATAACACCTCATACTGAAATCCATCAAGCCGTTTGAGCTGTAGAGCGTGTGAAAGAAATGGAAATATATATGCTTGAAAAACATTTACCCTCCCTCTGACGTATTCGGAACATTTACCCTCCTTCTGACGTATTTGGGTAATGAGAAAAGTTGTCAATTGAACAGAATAACCAGTACGAGTACAATAAGTTAATGAATGTACATAATCTTTTGTTTAAGAACATTTCTAGAAATTGTGAACGGAATTTTCCCTCTTCAAAATATGCAGGAAAAATTTCTCGAAAACTTTGTTACGGTTAACACACATTGTTGTGACATGTGTTGAAGTATTCCGTACCCATAAATTTGCAATTAAATGTGTTTTTTCAGTGTTTTAAATTATAATTTCAACCTTTGCATAAAAAAGTTTTACCCAGTAATCTACTTATGTACTGATTTATTATAAAACTAGTGGACCCGCCGTCGCTTCGCTTCGGGAAACCTACGCCGAAACGAAAGTAAAAAAAAAGTAGCCTAAGTTACTCCTTGATACATCAGCTGTCTGCCAGTGAAAGTCCCGTCAAGATCGGTCCAGCCGTTTCAGAGATTAGCCGGATCAAACAGACAGTCAGACAGACAGACAAAAATTTTTTTAAATGTCATTTCGGTATGTGTATCGTGTATACATACGTACGCATTTAGTTTAAAGCGGTTATTTTAATATTACAAACAGACACTTCAATTTTATTTATTAGTATAGAGTATAGATATAGATTGATGATGATATTGATAATTGATTGATTGATTAATTTTTTTTTGCATTTTTTTGTATTTTAGATCCTCAATGTTAATTCAAAGCTAGCTACCCGCCCGCGTTTCACTTTGGAAAAAATATAGCATTGTGCACTTACTCGTATAAAGTTTAGGTATTTTTGGTTCAAAGTTTCTTCCCTGTTTTGTACCCTTTGTAGAGCGAAATTGAAAAATCTGTGAAATTATATTGTAAACAGTATGTTAAGGAAGTTATACTCTCAAAACCACGTTGATATCAATCATGAGTCGCCCGTGAACGATCTTTGAAAAACTCAAATTTTGTACATTCTTTTCACTTTTTTTTATTTTCTTGATCAAATATCGGAAAACTGGGAGACACATATTCATTTAAATTAAGTAAGGGATATTTGTTATAAATTTGAAACCAATCGGTTGATATTTAAAAAAAAATCCATACAAACTTTCGTTGCTTTTTCCAGGAAAACTATAATATTTTCCGGAAAAAAATATAGCCTAGTTTAAGCCCAGACTTAACAGCTATAGAATAAAAAAAGTTTTATTCAAATCCGTTGGGTAGTTTTGGAGATTAGCGTGTACAAACAGACAAACAGACTAACAGACAAACAGACATACAAAAATTTTAAAAATTGTAGATTCGTACTCAGTTACTGTTTTTGAGTCACTCTAGATTAGTTTTTTGTAAATATACTCAATGTACAAAGGACAATGGGAAATGAATGTATGAAGTCTGGGCCCACCGTTCAATAGCAACATTTAATATACCATTGGATAGGGCTTTTTAAGTGGAACATTAGTTACTAATAAAACTATGGTCAAATCTTAGTACTTTCGGAGATACGACGTCTTAAAGTCGTCTCAGTCTAACATTCTTCACCTATATTTTTAAGGTAAAATGGTAATAATACATGTATTTCACTTTAAAATAAAAGGGATTTACCTATTATTTAAGGAGGGCATCAACGACAATTACATAATTTTAAAAACCCGCGATGACCACGAATGGTTACTATCTCCCAACTCCTAGGTACCAAATTAAAGAAATATTGTGAGAGCAACTTCCTACCCTACAGTTCTAGGTGAGGAACAAGCATATCTATAAGTGCCGTCGGTTTGTTTTTGGCTATTGTTTATCATATTATATTAAAGTAAACTTCGGTTAATAATTGCATAGATTGAGATCACTTCTATGGCAGTATTATAGTTAGTATAACTCCGAAAGTACTGACTTTTGACCTTAGTTGTAATAATAAGTTTTATTCTGTATAAGCATACCTATTCTTTTATGAGTGTCTTATTCCTATTGAGAGGTGGGCCCATCATTACTCATTGTCCTTTATTTTACTGTTTTATTATAGTACTAGTGGACCCGCCCTCGCTTCGCTTCGGGAAACCTATGCTGAAACGAAAGTAAAAAAAAAGTAGCCTAAGTTACTTCTTGAT
>LGAG01000404.1:268493-282835 GCA_001278395.1 Lerema accius
TAATCTTTTGTTTAAGAACATTTTTAGAAATTGTGAACCGAATTTCACTCTTCAAAATATGCAGGAAAAATATGACTTAAAAATTTCTAGAAAAATTATTTGTTACTCTTAACACACATTGTTGTGACATGTGTTGAAGTATTCCGTACCCATAAATTTGCAATTAAATGTGTTTTTTCAGTGTTTTCAATTATAATTTTAACCTTTGCATAAAAAAGCTTTACCCAGTAATCTACTTATGTACTCATTTATATAAAATTTTCTTAAATTATTCATAACCCAGTTACACAGTAAAATCTCAAAAATATTACGCACGCATGCATATATATCTTAATATAAGTTAGAATTATTATCATAAAAAAGCTTGCAAGTCATGTTACCCATGTTAGGTACGCAGTTTTGTTTCTTGAAGGCTGTAGTATTTAATTCTGCTTCGGTTGTGGGGATACGCATCAGTTTCCCATCAGGCCCTGGCACCCACACTCCACCATCCTGAAGTGTGGCTCCGTTCTCCACTTGTGGGCCTGCACCAGCTTTTAAAGACTCTGCCAGCAACAAAACATAATAACTGCAGCGACAAAGTCTCAAAATAATAAATAAAAAAAATTATTAAAAAAATGCCGTAAGCAGAAATCCATAACAAAGAATAGACGGAGCTATCCAGCCAAAAAGTGACGAACGTTAATATGTAGCAGTTCGACAATTATGGGCCCGGCCTTCATCGGGGTCATCAAAATAAATACGTATGGAAAGTCGAACCTTCAGACACGAAGTACTGTGTTGCTGTCCAGTACTCAGTGGAGTAACTGTCGTCTTCCGTCGGAGGAGGATTCCACTTCACCATGTGCAGCTTATCTGGTGTCAGGCCGTAGGTTGAGAAATCACCTACTGGAAGCTGCGAAAGGTATTCCGATGCTATATAGCCAAAAACGACAAAAAACCTCACGTAATTAATAAATGCGCCTCGTTGTTAAATCAAGTGGAGAAAAATGTAGGCAATCGTCACATCAACACACAAACACTTATTTGTCGAAGAAATCGAACCCAGCGTCCGTTACTCGATAGGTAGAGTTACTATTCACTTAGCTACGAGATCGTGCACAATAGAATATAACCTACTAAGACGTTATGAAAAGCCACTGGTATAATAACCTAGTAGCTTAATTAAATCTGCAGAAGTAATGCGAAATGAGGTCTGGTATTAATAGTTCAATTTCACAATAGGGTTCGCTTTGGAAGCCCCTTTCCAGACGATTCCAATGTGAGTCAGCCCTGCAGTAAACGGTCCTCGACCCTATTCGATCTGACTCGTTTAGTTAAATTAGATAAATGGCGTGTCCGTAACGCGATGATAAGCTGATGGTTCCATGCACAAGGAAGAGTTTATGTTGTTATTACCTTGCGAATTTATACTTATGTACTGAATGCATTTATTAGAATATTTCTACCTTATAATATGTAGGGATCTAGGTATCTATGATCCTTACGTACATAGGTACGTTAACTTCATTTAAGTCACGGTCACAGCGCTCAACTGTGAATGCGGTCAGATAATAGTGGCAAAAAAATTCTTGAGCGTTACTGTATTTCGGAGGGCACGTTAAGCATTTTGCCTGGCTGTTATTATTTTGTAACACTCTTTAGGCCATTTCGAAGGCCCTTGGATGCCATAAAAAATTTCGACACTTGGCCATACACTCCGCCACCAATCCGCACTGGATCAGCGTGGCAGAGTCTGCTTTCTCAGTAATGAGGTGAGAACGTGCTCAGTAGTGACTCGTTAATGGGTCGTGGCCAAGTCATGGCCTTATAAGCTGGAAAATATCGCAGCAGGATGAACTTGCAAAAGCAATGCAAATGCAATAATGACTTTGACTTTTATATTTGTAAAAGATATATCATAGTTTAGTGTTATACACACTGTAAATAGTGCAACAATATCTAAGATCATAAAGGTGCAACAATTATGATAATATAGGAATCATTACAGAGGTTTTAAACTTACAGCAATCTGAATTCCAGCAATAAACCCGTTTGCATCGTATAAGGGACAAACGCCTCTTCCTCTAGGGCAATAGAGGCGAAGTTCCCTTAACACCCCAGTGTTGGTTGGACTCGAAGGAGGCTCTCGTCGCCTCCAGCCCCTTGCCTCCGCTTCTCTCACTGTGCGAGGGATGCTGAAGAAGTTGGTTTTGTCCGATAAGGTACTGGACCAGCCGAATCTGACTGTTGAAATAAAGTATACTGTTTAATTCTAACAACTGTTGATACGTTACCGTTTACATCTTACAGGCCTTGGAAAATTTGACACCTGGGACCTCTATAGTCTATGTAACTGCCAGAGATCAGGTATGAGGAGTGCTCAGTAATAGGCCGTTAATGGGTTGGGGCTACAGAACAACAAATAATACAGTGGTAGGGGCCTATTTATGGAACTTACCTCTGAGTCCATCGTACTGAATACCTGTAAAAAGCAGAAATTTAAAGTCAGCTTTTTAGTACTAAACATTTACTTTTTTGAGGAAATAAATAAGCCAACAGGAGGGAAGGAAGAAAGTACAGGCTCTTCAGTCTTCAACCGTAATATAAAGAATTGTTTAATATGTTTTACTCAAGTGGGTAGCTATTGACTGGACTACATACTCTTTTAAATTTTAGAATTAGATCTGTCCAATTCATTTTACAATTTCAATTAACACTAGTTGTTTAACATTTAGCTATCTAATACCCAGGTAGGCACCTAATATATGGGACTACCTACTGACAATTTCAAGATATCCTGTCACAAAAAATATGGACAGCAAATGTTTTTACCAAGCAGAATCCTGTAGGCAACCGTTCTGTATGAACCTCTGAAACTGGTGAATAATAAACTACACGCCGTTGGAGAGATGCAAAGTGTTTTCTCTAGGGTATATAGGAATTCAGCTTAGGTAATCCCTAACTTCCCTATAGAGGTCGAAAGAACTTGAACATTTGCCCTTCAATAACTCAGAAGTTTTTGTACTTGTTCTAAATAGTCTCAATTCGTATATTTAGAGTCATTTCATCTTTTTTTCAAAATATTTAAGTTTTTTATTCCATTAGTCATTCTAGCGAAGAAGAAATGAATTGGTTTGATTGCAAGAAAAATTTAGTATTTTTCTTAAAATTTCATCTTTTGATTACAAAATAAAATGGTGGTTTTGTAGCTATTGTTAAAAAAATTAAATGTGTTACAGTTATTATGAATATGAACGTCTCTTTTGTTGTAGTTCAGTAGCGCCTGACCAAAAGGAATAGTAATATTTTGAAAAAGCAACTACAATAATTTCTGAAAACGAATTGAGCTCAAAGTACCGTAAAACATGCCAAGTTTGCCCGCTTTTTCCGCTTAATTTAAATTATTGTCTTATTTTTCTATGGGGACGTAAGTATTTTCTATCGGTACTTGCTATAATCAGATTATCTGCATGTATTCTTATTAGAGATTTTATTATTTTTCAACATTTAGTTCAATATTTAAGTCGTTTTGGTGCCGGGCAAAGTTATCTGGATTTCTAGCCAACATTACCCACCTTGATTATTTACGCAACTATGGACTCTAACCAGATGATTCAAAATACATTACAACAAATAGGGCAATGTCGGCGTTGACTTTAAATATGAAATGGATACCATGAAGGATTCTCCACCAAAATGGCGGGGCAAAGTTACCCGGTAATTTTTTTCCTTTTTCATACAAACCGTATTCCACATTTTAAAAGTGCTAGGGTTGATACATGTTAGTAAAATGATTTGACTGTTTTATTGTTTTTCAAAACATGTTGTAGAGGACAAAAAGAAAAAAAAAATCAGAAAAAGCCTTATCCTTCCTTATATTTTAGTATCAAAATAAAATCAACAATATTAAGGTTATAGTTTAGGTACTCTTATGGAAGTTTCAACATTTCTTCAGAATATTTTGTTATACATTCAGCATCCAACTACACATCTCGACTTTCTCTGTCGAATTCGAGATTTATGCCTTGCTTTCTAAAACAAACCATTAATGAATATTAGAAGCAATCAACAAGTATATCATTAATGTAAAAACAAAAATTCAAGTATGAAAAAATTTATATCTTTTGAGGGTAGTTATATTAAAAAATACATAACCTATGTCACCCTTACAATGGAGACATATCCAATGATAAATTATAGGTACATACACGTATAAATACATACACCTATTACCCTCCTTATGCAGTCAAGTAAAAAGTATCAAATTTCACCGTACTTTAGGGAAAGTACTATATATTAGAGATCGGGACACTATAAGTGAGCAATATGTGGTTATACATAATGCCTCTTTATAAAGTAGGTAACTATGGAATAATAATCCACAAGTTACTTCCTTGAAATTAAGGCTGTATTAGACTGTATATTATACTCTAACTATCCCATCTGCAGTGATAACTTATGTTTTCTTTAAAAGAATACGGTAATTTACTAAACATATATTTTCATTATTGTCTATTATAAAATAATATTTTTAAAAAGTGCCAACCCTAAGCTTTTTTTGATAAAGGGCAATGTTGTCAAAAGTTGATCGCAACAATACAGGATAACTTTGCCCATCATTATAACTCTAAATTTACAGGAGCTTGAGAATCGATAATAATATTATAATTCTCTCCAAATACTTATTTATAACATATAAGAATTTTACTAACCTGTGTTTTCTTCATTACGCACAATTCACGTTTTAATTTGCACCAGAATTTGCCCGCAAAAACAGGCACCGCATTCGACGAGTTCTAACAAGTTATTTAGTAAAGCTAGCGTTAAACAGGATAGACAGTGTTGCCATACATATAATCTATTTTCCTACAAAATCATTTAATTTTACCATAATATTAGGATATTTTTGCATTTTGAATATTTTCTTGTAAACTGATCTTTGGGCAAAGATTCCCTTGGTGGCAATGTTGGCGCATATTACGGTACCTAGTCCATAACAAATTTAACCAAATCTGTTCAATCTTCTAACCTTGAAAATGAAATCTTTCTTGAGCTTATTGCTATTGAGATCAATTTTTATTGAGGAAAATTTTCAGTCGTTATAACTTGGTAACGGTGAAAACGGTTGATTGAATAAAATCACTCAATCCTATTACCGGAGCGTGTTTCACGAGTACTCCTCTAAATTGAATTGTTCGAGACAGATCCGTCCTGATGCCGCGAGCTTAGACGCTTGATGAGTGTGTGAAGAAATGAAAATGTAATATTTTCATCACTTTTTCATTGATTTTTTAATACGTCACATCTAAATTAGATGCTGAAGTTTTATAATTTACTACGACAACTGTTTTTGGTTGTAGTTTTGATTGTATTCGTATTATTTACCCCCTTACTAATAGCATTAATCTTATTATTAACTGTAATCGATGTGTTATCTCTGGTTTTACCGTGTTTTAGGACATTTTCTTTAACAAAACTTTAAATGTTTTGGTCAAAGAAAGCCCCTCTAAATAGCGATTAAACTGTAGACACTATCACGGTGGTCCGGTAAGTAATAGTAACAAACCAGAAATAATGATGGATAAAAAAATATTATTAGTTTATTACAAATTAATAACAACACGTAATTTTTTATAGTATTCGAAAGCAGTTAGCAAAATGACTGCCGATATTTTTCTACAGTTATATTCAATTTGTTGTAAAACACTTATTTGATCAATCAAACATGTTGTAAAATTATGTTACAGTATACCCACCGTAGGCAATCGAAGCTGTAATCAGTACAGCGATAACTGTCTTCATTTCGCACTGATTCCCTTGAAATACCAGAGGACACGGGAAGTTCACAATGTAAGAGATCACCGTCCGTCTGTCACCGCGTAGGGAGAATTACTGCGCCCACAATACCGAGGGTCAACCAATCAAACCAGACATTAATCAAAAGTTGTTCCCCGATTGATAATACGAACAGATTATAGAAGATTCTTTTTTTGAGCTAACTCTCATGGATCTAGGAAGCTTAAATCTTTCTTTAACTAGTAAATTAAAGCACTTCTTTTGTTAGTATATTCCGACAAATGTTTGTTTTCAGGCTTTAACTTGAACTCAAATAAAATTCGGGCAACTGTCGATTATCGATTATTCTATTTGTTTAATTCTAATTATAAAGTAATTGTAGCCTTATATAATTTAATTACATTAGTAAAAAAGTTACAAGATATTATGAATATCAATTTGTAGATTTATCTGTCCATACGTAGAGCCCTAATTTCAATCCATAAGTAGACAATTGACAAGAAAAAATCAAGACAGACAACGCAAAATAAAGTAAAGAAGAACAAAATTGACAGTGCAATTAAATAAATAACCCGAAACTTTGGGTTGACAACGTACTTAGTGGCAAGCGCCTGGGTAAATATATAAGCTAGACGTCGCTCGTGTGGGACTTTTAAAAACATTACACAAAGTATGGCGCCGCGCCACGGATTTTGGCGTAGAGCCCAAGCGCCAAGTATTTACTAGAGACTGAAGTGACAGCTTTGTATTGTTTATTGAGATTACAAATCTTTTCTATAATGGTAATGGAATTTCGGGATTCCACAGCTAGGTGATTTCTCAGTGGTTCATATGAAATGCCAATTATGGAGAATATTTAAATAGCGCCTGATAAATACGGATACTAATTTTACTTTCAGGCGTATTATTAAATATTTTTAAATTTATATTTTCATACAACTATTTTTACATACTTAACGATAAAACATTTCTTACTTGATATACAACTATATTCTCTTAAATCCTGCTTCAAATTCCAAGGGCTTTTTAAAAGATTAAATACCACTTAGTATTCGAAGTCGCCCTTAAGTTTAGTAGGCAGATCTACCTGAGCTTTATTTTACGTGATCAAATTAAGGGTTACCGTAGCTTTCCACTTTAGAAGAAAAAATTAAAAAGTAAAGCTATCGACGTTGCAAAATCGCCCTATTTATGTCAATATCCAATAAATTAGCAGAAAGTTTATTCGATAGTAAGTGGCTTGTTATCCCTTGAGAATTAATTGCTTCAAAACAAGATCACTACGAGATCTTTAAACACACTATATTTCTTTTGGTTTTATGAAATAAAAATAGCAAACGAGGAAGCAGTGCCAATACTGCCAATGCCAACAACCTATGCCGCTCATGGACATTCATAATGAATCTCGAATACACTTGTGGCTCCCCAGGCTGATATCAAAAGAAACGTCACAGACACGTCAGACAGAATTGAAGGCCCCGTTGACTGATAGTAGATATTGACATGCAGGGATATTGGACGAGTGTACAGTCTATCATCATCGCAACCCATAAACTGTCCCACTCTTGGGCACGAGTCTCCTCTCAAAGTGTGGTTTACATGCCATAGGTAGTCCACCAAGCTGGCCTATCGCGGATTGGCAGATTTCACGCACCTTTGAGAACTTTATGGAGAGCTCTCAGATGTGCTGGTTTCCTCACGATGTTTTCATTCACCTTAGCATGTGATAATTAGTATCTAATCTATCTAATACGCGCATCACTTCCTGAATTACAGACGCGTGTCGTGGGTTTTGAACCCAGGAACTCCCGTTCGGGAGATCAACGTCCAAACCACTAGGTAACAGTCTGTAGGTAGTTACATATAATTAGTTATAATCGAGTCGACATACAGGTCCGATAATAAATTAGAAAGGCCATAAGTCACACAGTAGATAGGTACTTTGATCAAGTAAGTGCTCAGCTGTTGTCTGGATCGTTTTGTTACGTTACTGCCTGTGTTTGTTTGTTTTCAATAAGTGACGCAAGTCCGTAGATACTCGTAGGTACTAGGTAAACAAACGCCTCGTCGACATGATTGTCACGATACCTATTACTTACCATAGTAACGATCTAAAATTAATTTCTACTTGGAAGCGTCGCCATAATTAAAAGGCGAAGAAGAGAAGCGTGCTTGTTAATTATTTCTTATAATTTCGAACACAGATTTTGAATTTTATTTCGCTTATTTCCCGCTTTGAAAATTAACGACTTTTTTAATGTCCCCAATATTAGGTTTACATAATTCAAATTCGAGTATACCTCGTATTTTTTTGTGAGTTAAAAGTACCTTCGTAAGTTTTGTTTTTCGTTTTGATCATATTTCCAAAATCACAAATTAGCCATGGCCTTCACTTCAAATTACTTCTTCGACTCCCCATAATATCTTCTAGGCTTCCACTCTTAACAAAGACTGGTTTAGAATTTTAGAAGTATCAGTGTTTAAGGTTTAATTGATAGGTCCTCATATTTGAGCCTTGAGTCCAAGTAATCATAGAGGTTAAAATCCATAGACGAATAACCATGTTCAATTTAAGATCAAGAAATAGAAAGTCATATTTTTAAAGATCCCCTGGCTCTAAACTGTCCAACATAATTCTACTAGATATTATTTTGAGCCCATTGGTAAAGTAATTTTTTTTAGTAGCGAACCACTTAATCAATTAGGAAAGAAATTACCTACTCATTTCTCCGGTAAATTATTGTATCGGGTTAGCAACTAAGTACTTATCTAATTCTTATTCTTATGTAATATCCGCAAATACTCGTCAACCCTATACAATACATTATAGTAAAAATATCTATTAATGTATGTACTGTACAATACATAGCGACGAAAAAGGTAACACTCAACTAATGTCATGTTACACTTATGAAGTAGGTACTAATTAATGATCCATGACTGTTGAATTGCAAAATTTCTGACCTCCAAAAAATCCACAGGCTATCAAGCCCTTTCTTGTGAATCACATCCTTTATAACTCACTAGTAATAAGCACCATTTACAGGCAAATTCATCAGATTTTCTATTTACGAATGTTGCAATAGGATACGTGCGTAATTCAAGACGTTCACTAGCATTTGTTCCAAATAACTTTACGAATCGCATCCTTCACGAAGTTACTGATAGCGGGTAAATACACCGGATTTGAAATTGGTGTCATGACTACAGCACATTGCCAATTGACATGCTGGTAGGAGACAATGACTCGAACTACTTACACGCCTGAATCGCGACATTGAATAATACCGCCCCATTGACTAACAGTTTCATAATGTCTTCGTCAGCAGCTATTCAAAGTTATCTAGGTTAGGAGATTCCTGCATTAGGGTCGTGACGTCAGCCATATGATTTATAAATTATCTCCAAGAATTAATTGTAGGGTTTTTTAAATAAAATTATAATACTAATCTATATTATGCCTTATTAATCTATTTAGGTATGTATTCGGTTACAGTAAAAATGTTTTACAAAATTTCGTATGACTCAATTAACAACCTACTTATTAAAATTATCATGTGAAATAAATCATATTCATTCATGGTCAGAGTGATCTAGTTTTCGAAGTAATTATACGGCATACATTTTATACGGTTGTCGTAACTGCTGTTCAAATGTTTCTTACTTAATACATTACCTATAGGTATTTCTGAGGTTTACAAGGTCGTCAGAATTTCAGACATGCGATGGAATAATATGAAAACCTTTGTTTAAGCCAAATTTTGTGGAAATCACATGAATTAACTTTAATGTACACTGCTACTACTCGTAGGTATATTGCTGTAATTATAATAATACAGAGCCTTTTATTATTAATTGTGTCCACATAAAAGTTGCAGTCTTAAGTAGCATATTGATGTTTAGTTTCTGTGTCATTTGTCTATCTGTCGATCTATTTATATCGATATTATCGTTACCATACTTAAATTGCATCTACTTCAAATTAAATGCACTTATAAAATTCTCATAATCTGTAACTTTACCAAAAAATGAACTTTCAGAAATTCAAAAGGCAAGCGAAAAAACTGTTTATTCTACAAACGCTGCAACGTAATGCGTATTTCTATTGGATCCACCATTAAGTGGGTTAGGAAATTGTTGTAGCGCCCTAAATAGAGGATGAGTTGGCAGCTGGGGTGTTCTGGTGGGGTGTTCTGGGGGCCTGGGTGTTCTGGGGGCCTGGGGAGCCGCATGCAATCTAGCCTGACCTCGCTATAACACGCCATTACTAGCGAACTTTTCCCTGCGATCACCTACTTCTCAGATTAGACTTGTAAATGGGAGGGCATCATTGACGTCGTGTTACGTGCAAAATCGGTAAATCGGTCAATCGATTTTGTTCTTTCCGATAGTAATAATACGACATAAAAAGGGATGCAATACGATAAACATATACAGAAAGAAAGGTAAAAGAAAATAAAGAATACACACCTTAAGGATAAACTGCCGCACAGGGAATCGAATCAAGGACCCCTAGAACGAAGGTAGGGCAGTGACTGCGCCACTGTGTCGTCGTTTTATTACAATAGGTAAATAAATAAAGCTAAGCTTTACTTATTATAGTGCTTATTAATCGCAGACAAAACCATACATAAGGATGCTACAGACAACAAATGGTGAGTGGTCAGATGACCGTCACCCAAACAAATGGTGTAACATTGGCACCACGTCATGAGCTACGTATGTCCCGTTGTCAACCAAGTAGGATATGGTAAATCCGCTTACGGTGTCCTTCAAGTATGACGTTATGCAATTGGGCTTATGTAAAATGTTATGATGCGTTAGATAGGTGGGAGTGGGGGTCGAAACACGCGTTACGTAACATTGTTTATTTTTGTTACTTATATATTTTTTTTTGTAATTAATATTTTTTGAATAAAATATTATGGTCATTTGTGTGTAACGTAACGTTTAGGGAAGGGCGTGGGAGGTTACAGAAAAATGTGTTACAGTGCGTTACATGAGAAGAAAGGTGGCGATAAAAAATCTTCAAAAATAGGAATCCTTTCGCTTCCTAAGTTTTCATGTACATAATTATAGTTACATATTTGTGAATGTTAGGTATGGTTTGTAGCACCCTTTAATTATAGGTACACAACACTTTAAAACCTACATAATTTATATTGTGTCCTATTAATAAAAATAAGTAAACACTAGTATTGTTCCAGTGCTTCCGAGAGAGGCTACTTTAAACAAATCATTTCCTTAAACTCCTTTAGTGTCATCGAGTAAAACGGCGAACATTCTAATCTTATTTGCTAGGGGAAATATTATAAGTAGAGATTGTACTTGAGACTTCCGAATAAGCTTTCCGCTAAAGATTTTAGCTTTCAAAGCTTTCAAAGTTTCTTTAAAATTCTAAATTGCTCAGAAATAGATGTCTGAAGTAGATTTTATGCGCAACAATCTTCATTAGGTTACCTACCTCTTTTTAAAACAGTGAATAGCGAAGTAAACGTTCATAGTTAAGGAAGAAAAACTGAAAATAAGAGCTCAGAGGAGTCAACTCTCAGACCAAAAAATATAAAGACTCAGTCTTCGGAACACAAAAATGTGGTCGAAAAAGCATAACGTAAATAACAAATGTGACGTTATACAATGTCAAATCATAAAAAAAGAAAAAATTACCTCATTTAGTCTTTACATTTTTGGTCGTAGAGTCCACTGTAGTAATATATGTAGATTACAGTGGATAAACTTTGTCGAATCGTTAGCTGAGGTAACTTTAAATCATTTTTGCTGATTCATATTATGCCATGACTGTATTAACTCAGCTGAAGTTAAAGAATGTACCTATAACATAATAAGAAAAACGTTCGTATTAATGAAAGGATTTCATTAATGATATCGAAACGAAGATAAATTTTACAATAAAAGATACCGTACCAATAGGCAATAGTTAATCCATGCTATAGATATATCCCATTCATTCGAGGACAATTGCTTGACAATTCGTTTAGAAAACTATTAGTCGAGTTTCACCACAGAGTAAGTCCCAGTTTTCTAAACTGGGAGTAATTACCCCTGCCGGGGTAAATCAGACATTTTACGAAGGTAGTGAAGAATCTATTTATTAGTAAAATTATTAGTAGTACTTAGTAATTATCAGTATAAAGTAAAAAAATACAGAAAAAAGTTACTTGTATTGTATTGTTTTGATAACATTTAAAAACGGGGTAAAATGAGTTTTTCTCAAAGGTCAAAGGGTAACAATATTGTAAAGATTAGGAACCACTGCTCTTGAGATAATAAAAGTAACTGAATGTACCTAGCACCGTAGGTACATGAGTATTATTCGACATCGAATAAAATTACGACAAATAAAAGGAAAACAAACAAACCAATCTACTCAATGTATTTCAAACGGATATCTGTCGGAGGAAAACGGTGAGCTTATCTTGAAGATAGGGGTTAGACTCACAGGCAGGGCTTCCTCACGCGATGGGTCTTAGCAGCAGGCTTATCTTCGAGATAGGTCTGTGATAAAATAAATATTACTTACATAAATACTGTTTTCTTAATTGATGGATTAAGTCCTTTACAATTTTCACTTCTATTGATTTCTATAGAGCCAATAAGCTTGTTAGGTAATGGTAAGCTATCGGTCCTAATTGTTATCGTTTGAAGACATTCTAAGCCATTTCATAGGTCTTTGAAAGACATAAAAACATTGAGGTGGAGTTAGGCCTAGATTTTAAGGCCTCCTTACTTAATACTTACTTTACTTTTTTTTTACTTTGCTTTTTTTTTACTTTTCCTAAGTTTGCCATTAATAGTGTTCCCTTAATCTGATTGTTTGTACAAAATCTAACCAAACCTAAATGATTTTAAATGTTTCTCAAACTATAATCATTAGGTACTTAGTCATCATCCTTATTATAAGCATTAGATATATATATAGATATATAATTAGCTATTCTATTGAAACCGATTACCAAGAAATATCCTCTGGGTTAGAATACACGAGAAAGCCTGTGCTTAGTATTCATCGATAGTAATTAATGGTCCCATTCAAGTATTCATACTGTGCCTATTCCTCCAATCAACAACTACGATCGGAGGCGTATTCACGCTATGAATATTTAGTTTACAATTCAGTTTTCAGGTTAAACCGCCCCATTATGTGTATGTTTGCCTGATTCTCTTTAGAAACATATCTTTGACATGACTTGATCATATAGGAGTATACAAGCAAACTAATCTTCATCTTTTTTAGAACCGGTATGATAGAAATTGTCTATCGAAACATATGGCTTTGTAGTATTACCCTTATCATCCAAGACGAGAAAGAATGTCCTACATCATATATAACACCATAGGCATTGAGTTGAGTGCTATTAGTGGTGCTACATAACTTAGCAATCTCCAAATAGAGAGCAAATGTTATTACCTCGTCCATTGTTCAGTGAATGGGGGTTGTCCTGACTTAAGTATGAGTAGACGTAGCTATGTATTTCATTACTTGGTCTATAATTGTAATGTAAATAAGACTAAAACGTAGTACTACGCGAGGGCAGCTTACAAAGCATAAATAAAGGCGTAGATTAATCTCCGAGGAGGTACTACATTTCCCCCCAGAATCCAAAGACGCTTGCCAACGTCCAGGCATCATAAATCGATGGAGCATATTGTAGTCAGGTCTTGGAGCCCTGCCATTATCAGACACGTTGTAGCTTCCAACTTGTTGTGAAGTTAAGCATGATTTATCTTGGAAGTTTGCAGTTGCTTGTAAGTGCATCCGAATGGCGATTTATGGGTTGGTGAAAAATTCTGACGGCACAAAAATATGTAAAAGTTTATATTAAAAAAAGTATATATACAAGCTGACATGGTATACGGTTTTCAGACATATTGCTTTTCATAAAATGCCTTTAAACATTTTCGATTCACTATTTGAAAGTTTTATTTCCTGCGGGTACGGGAGCAAAAAAAAGAAAATTAAATTGGTTTAGTATCCAGAAGAATATTAGTCAGTCAAACATGGGTCAAATAATTTTTATGTAAATAGATAGAAAAGCAAACAATATTGCAGTCTTTTTCAGCTTGTTCTTGCGTTATGTTATTAGTATTTTCTATTTCTACCCCTCCTGTGTTATCCACGTCATCATTTTCTTTGCACTTAACTTCGTTAATTGTATATCCTTTTATCTGTTTTAAACGTACCTGATACCAACTTAACAATAAAAACGCGTAAGTAAATGAAGTGTACACGTGGACACGTAGGTAGAGGTCGGTTGGTACCCCGAGGTGTGACGTTGACAAATTGATGCGAACAGGATTGGCTCAAGGGGCTCCTGCACGTGTCTCATCAATCTTACGAACGTACTGTGCTATCAGATTCTTCGCGACCTACGTTCAATTTCTTGACATGGTTAGTACTGCATACTGGCTTTGGCAGAAATGTAGAAAAAAGATAAACTGTAACTGTAAAAATAAAATTAGGTTTAGTTAGGTTAGTGTGGCTCTGATAGCGAGCAGTGATAGCCTAGTGGTTTGAACGTTGGTCTCTCGAACGGGAGATCCTG
>LGAG01000407.1:11952-25574 GCA_001278395.1 Lerema accius
CAATTTTAACTTGGGTCTTAGTTGTTATTTTAACTAAATGTACATATTGTTCTACTTATTACACCGGGGTATACAATACAAGGGGTTCAAAAGTTTCTTAAACCATTACAGTAGGAAAATCTCAGTAAAATGTTTATTCTACAACTTGCATAATGTATTATGTATACATACATAGCAACTTTATTTATAAGTTCTCTACTTTTAAGCCTCAATAAAGGTTTAGCCTAAAGTTAAACAAATCACCATACAATGATGTAATTGTTATAACAACCTGATTCTGGAAATCCATGACTTTGTAAATGAACAGTTTCTGGCCTCCGATCACAGCTAGCCATTCTTGATCACAGTTCACAGATATATGTGTGGGTTGTACTTCAAGCTTCACATTAAGATGTTTTGGTTCACACTCTTTGTCAATCAATTCTTTCAGGTAATATGCTGCAAAATAAAGTTACAATGATTGTTATTTCTGTTTCTAATAAACATTTAACATTGAGAGAGCAAAATCGAGATTCAATTTTGTTTTTAATTTTTTTTGGGTTAATTTTCCTACAGTTGAAATGCTTTTTATCAGTAGTAATTACAGCATTGACTTCCATACAATAGAATTGATTAAATTTTCATTATGATGATTATGTAGTAGGTGGAAGCATAGCATAGACATTATTGTTCTTAATTCTTGTAACCACAAATTAAGAACTACAAAATAATAACTTACCTGACAATATGCCATTTGGTGAAGCTACAAACACAATTCCATATTTGCTTGAACATGCCACTAAATTATATCCACGATTAGTTAAAGTATTATTGACATTAAACACTTTAATTTTACGTTGTAACTTGTATAGTAGGGTCTGAAATGGAGTTAGTGACTATTTAAAGGACTATTTTTAGCGTCTAGTAAAATAAATATAATAAAAATGTCAGAATTTAATTTCAGGGGTCTCATGTTTATGATTATATTTTTCAGTAGTACTTGTATTGCTTTCAAGTATTTCTATGTATGTATAATTATATACTTATTTAGTTCCTAAGTTAGCGGCCAAAATATTTGAGATTAAACATATAATATAATTTTAAATACGTATAAATTGTATCAAAATAACCATACCGGCTCTTCCACAGAGTTTGGTCCGAACTGGACTTCCATATCTTATTCGTTTAATATAATAACACAAATGAATCTCATGAAAATTACTGATTATATTTAAAAGTACACGATTTCAGTTCAAAAACCAAAAATCTGAAACTCAAATAATATAATATTGATGAAATCGAAAAAGACAGTTCATACTTCATTCATTCCCAATTTTCCACATTTCATTTTGACATTTTTGGCAGTTACCAGTTAGAATATTTTACTCTATGGTTTGTTGTCGATGGCTTCTGCAGATTGTATAAAACACGATTGTCTGGTCTCGGTTTTGGCTTTGGTATAAACTACTTTGATTGAATAATGCTTTTGGCTTGTTTTGAGTTTAACACATACGTAGAGCTCTATGCAGTCAAGGCACTAGACTTTCCTTAATATTACTTTGAGCCATACACTAGCTAGACTATCCATTAGAACAATAATTAAATAGTTTATGGCAGCATGCCTACGTTTAAATAATTATGTAGGGAGTGGTTCTGAATTCGATTCCCAGTATGGAAAATTATAAGTAGGTACCTACTACTTATTGCTCTCGGGTTGTGATCATCTATAGAGAATATAATTTGCTAATCAGGAAAATATTTGTGTAACTGTGTGATTATGACTGAGTAATAAAGTTTGTAAGCTTTTAATTCCTGTTCGATCTCTTTCATTACAAAAATAGGTGTTTTGAATAATAAACTTAATTTAAGTCTATAAGAAAACTTTGACAAAGGGTATCAGTTTTTTAACGAATTATTATTATAAGTATTTAAGTATAGGTATTTACAGAAAGGAATCGTGGGTAAGAAAAAAAGCAATAAAATTCAATTACCTATATTATTGCTTTCTATTATTTTTTTAATTACCTAGGTACACTTAATTTATTTATGATATGTACCTACCTATAGAATAATCTTCTTAAATGATAACATATTAAAAAAAAGTGCATCGCATAGTATCTACAGGTACCTATACATAATTATAATTATAAATTAAACTGAACTGTAGGTGTATTATATCGATTTAAAAGAAAGTAACTACATCAAAATGTTTAGGTAGGTACAAAATCATTAAAATTTAATTATAAACTAATAGGAATCCCTTAGGAATTTGTTAGATGTTGTTTATATTTAAGCAATTACAGGAAAGTTAAGAAAACGTTTTATCAACGATCGATGTACGTGAATCGGCAGCGGTAACTTCATTAAAATGTAATAAAACTTGTATCTCCACGATTCTATTTTGTAAACATCTTCGGGGTAATCATCGGTCAGCGCCTTCATGAATGTTTCAATAATTTTTTCGTCTTTTAAAGAATCGTATCTCGTGTTTTTTGAAGCTGAGCACAGATATGAGGACAAAGTTTGAATCTTCTTCTCGTATAATCCTTTTTGTTCGTCAGTAAGATATTCCAACATCATTTTTGCATGAGTTAACTGGGTTGACATTAAATTGCTGGCTGCTATGAAACCACCTGTAACGAATTAAATAAGTACAATGTTCAAAGTTTGATTTTGATTTTTGGGGGGACTGTATGTTAAGTCTTGATAATAGTGTTATAAATAAAGGTTTTCTCTACAATTACAACATTATATTTATTTTATTCCTTTATTCAAGTGTTGAACGAGTAGGCACGCACAGCCCAAACCTACAGGATAGGTAATGAGCTGTAGATGTAGGTAATGCTTCGCGGTCGCTACTGGAAGTTAGAAGCAGTTGATTTTTATAAGTGTATAATCTGACTGCTTTAATTTTCTCATGTAGGGCAGTCAAATCGCACGCAATTAGGTACTTGAAGCTGCCGGCACTTACCTACCGCCTAAAAATAGTCCGTCTATGATCAGGTAAGTGTACATACCTGGTATAAAAGCAATAGCTCTCAGCCCGTTATCACACTGCTCAAGTCTCAGAGCTCGCGTCCATGCAAGCAGGCCAGCTTTACTCGCACTGTATGGTCCAAAGCCGGGAAGAGGTTGCAGACCACAGTGGCTCGCCACGTTTATTATACGCGGTTTTGCGACACCCTAGAAATTAATTGTTAAGTTATTAAGTACCTACTGAAGAGGAGCTACCCTGAAACCATTAATGGTGCCCTAGGCCCCTAGAAAGTAATTGTTAAGTTAAGTTATTGAGTACCTACTGAAGAAGAGCTACCCTGAAACCATTAATGGTGCCCTAGGCCCCTAGAAAGTAATTGTTAAGTTAAGTTATTAAGTACTGAAGAAGAGCTACCCTGGAACCATTAATGGTACACTGCAAGACGCAGGTGTCTCCTCAGTCCTCATAAGTCACGAGGAGAGCATAACTACTCATTATGCTTTTGCAATAGATATTTATAGGGTGATTAGAGACCAATCCAAGTGTCAAAGTTTCTGCTCAGGAGTAAAAACTGTCATGTAACGACAACACAGACATTGGATTTATTCCCAATTTGGTTAGTTAGGGAAATTTCGTAAAATGTCTCCAACGTTGCTGTTACAAAATAAAAGAATTTGACGCGAACGCCGTAAGCAGAATGTGACATGGACTAGGTATTTAGCCTAGCTTAACGAACCTCAGATTTTTCAGTGCACTCGTTAATTTCACGTAGTACATACTAACGAACGGTACGAGTTTGATTGTGTGATCTTATTTCACAAGTTTTATGAGGTCAAATAGGACTCATACAACAGACTACCTACTTACTTTTTAGTATTTTTACTCGACTGCGCTAGAAGGAGGGCAATGTTAATCCAGCGTATGTAGGTAATACAAGTACATAATGTATATAGGTCCAAATCTTTAGCACGCTCTACAACCTAAACGACTTGATGGAATCAACGTACGAGGTGTCTTTGAATCCGTCTTCATTGTCGGAATAATATAGATACGATGATTTTTTTTTATGCCCCCCAATTTTTTATCATTCAGGATTTTTATTTTTCTATAAATGACTACTAGTTGTGTCTTAAATCTACTCACGCTTAATGCAGTTTTTCGGAGCTCCGGTAAGAAGGCAGATACGATTCTCATGGAGCCGAGCAGGTTGACGTTGATAGTGTTCTCTATTATCTGCGGTGTTAACCATTCGTATTCTCCAACTGTCATCACTCCGGCGTTGTTTACTACTGCATGCAGTTCTAAAGAAAGACGCATTTAAGTGTTACGTAAGGAATATGTGAGTGATTATCACCCTCCCCCAAAATATCTAAATAGATGAAAGTAAATTGCCGTAAATTTTATGCCAAATTAAAATGTCTCTTAATAATCGAACGCTGTCGAAATAAGTAATATTTAATTAAACAAACAAATAATATTCTAGGTACCTACCTACTTCTTTTTCTACAATATCATTGATATAACCTACTATGGGCCGTTCAACTACGACTATAACCGTAAGAACTATAGGGGGCTAGGGGGTTTGTCCTTTGCTTATTTTTGATGACATGTTGAGGTCTATGGTGAGTACGTCAGCAATAGTTATTATACGATCTTATGTATGGCAAACAAAATAAATAACAATAAAAACATTAAAAACAAGATGGTTGAAACAATGTTTACGTAAGCATTGGATAAGAGCTTTGCTTATTTTGGTGACCAGGGGATGAGAAGTAAATAATTGTAACAAATCTGCTTACGTAGGTAATACTTGAAAGGCCTCTTACACAGAATGACATCATAAATATGTTCCTATGTATTATTAAACATCATTATTTAATGGATCGTCGGCCAGAGTTAATATGAGCAAACTAGTTACCGCTGCGGTCGCGCTCGTTACTATGCTGGTTAACAGCTCAACCCATTTTGGTTTCGTCATTTATTTATAATGGTCAATAAAGACTTTAATTAGCCATAAATTCTTGCTGCAATTAGTATCAATTATCTGTTTATTCCTTCTTAAATCCATAGGGGACGACAGCTCATCTCCAAGGGGAGGATATTTCCAAGGGGTAAAGTACTTTTAACAGTGAATAATTTGTGTATAGATAAAAGATTGGAAATTACATTTAATTATTAGACATTGGGTAGGCTTTAGAAAATTTGTTAATTAACATAATATTTGAGCAAATACTAGTGAGTACCTACATTTCATTGTTTTTGTAGCTCCTAGGGGCAGATAATCAACCCCCTCCCTTTACCGTTCGCCCTAGCGACGCCCACGCTAAGACAAGATCAGTTTTACTTACTATAGTTGGGATTTTCTCTTAAAATGTTTGTAACATAATCCTTGAATTCGGTAACACTTCTGGGACTAGTAACGTCTAACTTGCGAGTGTGTGCGCTATATTTCTCTAATGCTCTGGACGCTTCGGTCTCCGTCCCATTAAAAACGCCTGTAAAGATATTACAATTTAATTCTATTAAATTTTATTAATGTTTTCTACAATATTTGGGATTCTACTTTATGATTTAAGTAGTTCATAAATAATGAAATTTCAGTACTTAGATTGTTATTAATAAATTAATTTAAACGGTTAATAACCATAATATTAAACAAAACACAATTATAAAATATCATTGCGTAGTGACAAAAACTTCTTTCGTAAGTACTTCCTACACCCATACCAATAGAAAAGACGAAGAGATGCGATAGGACAGAAACATTCTTGAATCAATATTGTGTTGGTGTGTATAAATTAATTAACTGATTTCAAGTAAATTACCTGCAATGGTCACCAGTCCTTCACGAGCAGAACGAGCTGCAATCGACCAGCCTAACCCACTGTCACAGCCAGTTATAGCAATAACCTTCTTAACAGACATCTTTACACTGTAAAGTTTAAAAGAATCTATATTACACGTGAGAGGTTAAAATGTATACTCCTTAAACATAATGCAAATAAAATATTTCATCTCTTATTTCAAAAATTATTCGTCTCATCTCATTCATCTAATAAATAACGTCCGGTCATAGAAAAGATCTCTTTACTGGTAGATGAGATCTAGAATGATAACACCTCGGTTCAACTATCAGATTACTGTAATACGTACTTAACAACTACTAAAGACACCAAAAACTATTTTATTAATCCTCCACACATTGTTAAAATTTACTTAGAAAATAGTCTGAAGTAATTTTTACGTACCCTCGCTAAGCGTAGATACACACCGCCTGTTTATGAGAACCTTCTCAGAAAGACTGAGATATTTGTCATAGTAGGTAACTCGTGTTAGATGAACTAGTCGGGCTAGTGTCTTCGACCCGGCTGCAATAAAATATCAACAACGGACATGGGATGCGATGCATATTTATAATGAATTTCATGTTTCTATTACTGTGTATTGCGGATGGATGTGTTTTGAAGTCACTTTTTTGTGTCGTTTTTGTTGCTCGAATCGTATAGTATAATGATCGTAAAGTATATCGTATAATAGTATGTCCATTTGAATTTAGAATGTAAGGATCCGAAAATAAAAAACAATATCGGGAAAAAAATAATATGTGTGTATTTTTACAATATTTTTTCGTATAGGGTATTATAAACCTTCATTCTTCCACAATTTATCATTAGTTACCGAATAGTCGTCATAATAATTTTAACTCAAATTCTGACTATAATTTAAGATGGAACTATTAGTTTCAAATCCCTAATACATTTCAACTTGTCGAATGAAACGTCGAATATTTGAACAAAGGGACGCCAATAAAAGAGGATCATTTCTGCACGAATACCCAACTGAGAGATTAGAGCTATTGAACGGAAACAATCTTGTAGTTTTGGCTCACTTAACGCGGATCTGACATTGTTCATTGAACCCACTGGCAAGACATTATCTTCCTACCCGCTGTGAAGACAGGTAGTGTTGCCATTCTACTTCTTAATTTTTGCCCGACTGCGCTAAAAGAGGGTACTCGTAATGTTTTTCGAGCATACATATTTGCGTACGTCTACTTCTTTAACTCACTCTAAAGCTAAAACGGCTTGACGAATTTCAACATACGATATGCGATTGTATTCATCTTCATACAGATATATTCCCTGTTATGTGGTCTTTATTCACGATCTTTTTTTACTATACCCTCCTAAATTTTAGCAGTGGATTTTTTTGTTTTTGTATTAACGATCAAGGAAGAATTTTACACAAAGTTTCTTTGCCCAAGAATCTTTAGTTGGTTAGTAGGTCGAATGGTATTTAATAATAATTTCGGCTCACCTTATATCGCAATATCAGTAAAACTATCATTCAATACCAATTAAAAAAAAAACCCACGCCTTTTTCTAGCACAGAGACACCTAAAATATTAAAAGATATCCTCTAACAATTACTTTTATCCTAACTATCTTTGAAATTTACGTAAAACTCCTGTTTGGGACTAGCTGCCGACAACCGACACTTTTAAGGCGAAGTGCCCTCGAGGGAAATCTAGTCTCCCGCCCTGATAATAGTGTTTGCTCATTTGAGTGTTCTTCCGGATTGTATGCCGGGACGCTTGATGGCATTCTACTCATGTGGTGGTTTAAAACACTTACAGTATCAAATGTTATTAAGTACGTGGTAATATAAGGGAGTTTTTCCTACATGAAATGTAGGTTTTACATATAAACTTAGGATTCGTAAAAATGAAGTCTTTCGTAGTGTAATAGTAACGGTTTATTTAGACGCTATTAAGGTTTTGTTTGGGTCAACAGGAATAGGGCATAAGGAATTTAATAATAAGTATTTTTTGGTTAGAAAATTTATTTTATCTACTTTACATAATATACAACGATTACACATAAAATAAGAATTAAAATAGATAAGTAGTATTACCAAAAAAACTTAAGTAATAACAACAGGCTTAAATCAAGCAAGCAATGTCTATCTTAAATTAAATTTTATTACAAAATGGACAAGAAAATTTCTTATTTAGCACCACATTAAATAATAATTTACACATCATATTTCAGAAATTAAGCAGGTTTAGTATAAAAGTACATAGATGAAACGATCAAACATTATCTGGAAGATACTAACGCAAACACATACTATATCAAATACTAACAAATTTTACTACACAAAATACTTAATCCAATCCAAGTAATTATAAACGTTTGTATATAACGACGGTACAGGAGTTCCGCAATTGTATTCCGCAGTCTTGCCGCTCACGATGCCCACCAAGTAGTATTTTCCTTTATACAACATCATCAAAGGTCCACCAGAGTCACCACTGCATGCATCTTGAGTTCTCTTACCCGACGCGCATATATGTCCACTGGTTAGACGTGGATAATGCACCTTACATTTACTTTTAGGCACCATATGAATGGTTGTGAATTGTTTTACATTGGACTGTACTGACACGTTCAATCCCCAGCCTGCCGTCGCAAGGGGCAAGTCCGCAAACTGGGTACTGTCTATGTTAATCGATGGCAGACATATGGGACGGACGCTTCCTGGAAAATTTGGAAATTGTTTAGAAAAGTTTCGGTTTGGGTTTACAGCGAAATCCCATTTATTTATTCCGAAACCTTAGCTTGTTAAATTCTACCTGTCCTAGTTTTGGGCAGCGAAAAGTCGGATTACTCGGACTAGTTTTATTGTCTAGTTAGTAGTAGTTCTACTTTATAAACTACAGTAATCTTTTTTATGGACGGTTGAGTTTAAAAAGTTTTGAACTTTAACGGACGAATTAAAGCTTTTGAACAATGAGCTCTTATGTTTTTACTAAACAACGGTAAACAGTTAGTTCCGGTTGTTATTGTTAGTTAGCAGCCGTTATAGTTTAACAGTTTCCGACAAATGACCACTACGACCAAAGCATTTTGGATTATAGTACCTTCCTCCACCATATAAGCTATCTATCAATTTTTTTGGTCCACTGGTGGACATAGGCCTCTCCTAATCTATGCCACTTCGATCAGTTCTGTGGCCGCTGAGTCCAGCAGTGACCGCGTTCTCCTTAAGGTCGTCAATATACCTGGTCGGAGAGAGTCCTACACTCTCTAGGCCTTTTCAACAACTAGAGTTCTATAACTTACCCACATTAAAGTGTTAACGTTGTATAATTTGAAATTTTAAATGAATAGTTTCTTACTTGAATATGGCGCATTTTCTTGAAGCTGTATTATAGCGATGTCATTAATCAGGTAATCTTCAACAAAGTCCGGGTGAACAACAACAGCAGAAGCCGGAATCTCTATGTTATCTATGCAGATTTTATTTGGGCCATTGCCCATCACGCAATCCCTTGGAAAAGTTCTTCTGTCATACTCTGCTAGAGTAACTTTTACTCTGGAAGTTGGTAAATAGTAGATATAATAAAAATAAATTTGATTTCATCTGTTTAACTACCTATACTAACATTATGTTTCCTTTTCGGTGCCATTCTTAAACTAGCGGATCTCAGTGTAATTTTCGACTTTATAATTTATTTTTATATTTATTGTTGCATAGGGTTTATATCTACAGACATTTTACGTAAGCAGTACTTTAAATATCCTTATAAAAATGAGCAAAAATCCTACTTCCCCAAAAAATTGTGTGTAATAAATAATGTAACATGCATTATTATATTCCTCTACTAGGATTCCCTGTGTGTTGTCGATTCCAGGGGCAACGTGAATAAACACACAATTCCAGACTAGGAATAGAAAGATCATAATTTAAATTTCTGTGTCGTTGGGAATTGTACGCAGGACCTTTTAAACGGCGGCGCTACCTGATAACAATTATATCTTTCAGTTCGTCGAAATAATAAAAAAAAAACTCACATATTTAACTGGTCATCCTCATTAACCACACAATGAGCCGCAGTAAGGACCAAACGAGAGCTTATTAACGAGCCGCCACATCCAAAGATTTTGGACACATCTCCGTTGATGAACTCAACGTCGAGGTACACTGTCCATGGGTACTGATCCAAGTCTGTTTCCTGACCGCCTTGAACAAAATCAGCAATGTATTTACCAGAGTATTATACTAATTAATTCAAATAGTAATAAGCATTTACATAAATTTGAAAGAATTTATCAAGTGAATAGAGAACGTAATGAATCTCAATAAAAATCTTTAAATATACTCTCAATTTAATTAGGTAATTCACACTGGAAATGTATAAAGTACTTATATGCCTGATGGCTTGAGCTATTATTAAGTTTTTAAGGTTTTAACGTCCTGATTTCTGTCATCTTTGGGCGACGTAACAGTCACATACTGTCTTGGACTCCATGCTTATATGTAAATTCCGTCCTTTAATTTAAACTTAAGCAATGCCACTACAGTAAACTTTAGTAACGTGAGTATATTGATATTCTAAGCTATAAAGAAAGCTTACTTAGGCTTAAGAATTTATTTGTTTTTCATAAAGCCGATGACTATGATTGTATTGTCTACCCAAATATTTATTTTACAGGGCTGTGAGTTCTTATGGCAAAATAAATGGTTTGAATTTAAGAGGTTCACATTTCAAGAAGCTTATAATTCTTACCTGCTATTCTGTCGTCCAGTGAAATACCTAGTTCTTCCATTTCAAGATCGCGTTTTGCTCGAGGAGGTGAACTATATTGAAGAAATTCTTCGAGATCTGAGTGGCAGATATAGGAAGTATATTAAGTATTTAACGTAACCAAAAATAACACAGCAATAACTTGAACTCAAATACACAAATGTCGTTATAATCAATTTCAAATTTCCAATCATATCTAAGGTAAGTTACCTATTAGACATGACACAAAATTATTTGAGTAGTTAATACAAATGTTGAATCAGGGTAGTGGCTTTAATGACAAAGCTTTGCAGAAATCCTCGTAATTGCTATTCTATGAAAATGAAATGACAATAGATAATATATAAATGTTATTGTTGTGTATGGGCAGTGGTGACCACTTACCGTGTTTTTTGTCTGCTCGTTTCTCGCCTATTTACATAAAAAATTATAGAATGAAATTAGTCTTAGTATTTTTTATGACTGTATTTAAAAAATATATATTACATTTGAATTTGAGAGAAAGTTTAAAGAACTCATTTACGACAACATTTGTTAAAAACCTTCGTTAGAGAAAAACCTTCGATAGTACCTAACTGACATTTATTGATTTTGGTTGGCTGTGGTTTTATAAGAAATCATTTACATTTTATTTAGTTTCTTAACAACAAAATTGTGTTTATTTTACAACTATGAATATTTTACTGACTTTTTGATATTTCAAGCTAAATACCTTAGCGCACCTCTGAGAACGTAAATGCAATTAATGTTACACCGAGCGTTTAATAAGCTTTAGAACTTAATACGAGTGTAATGAAAAAAGAGCAAACATGACTTGGTAATGAAGGCTTGTTAATATTAATATTTATGACTATGAGCATAAAGTTGAAAATAATATGTTAAGTGTAACTATTTATTGTGAGCCCTTAAGTGGTAATAAATGACAGAAATCATTAATATTATTTCTTTAAAATGACTCTGTTTCGTGTGGTTTTAACATTTCCATTACAATCAATGATGAAAAACTAGACTATCTCCTACGTCATCGCCCATGAAAATGTACATTTTGTAAAATTAAACATATAAATATTTCAATGATAATCCACAATCGTGATGCTGTTGTAATGTAGGACATGGTCGGTGTAAGTGAAGCATTTCATCAAAACCCGTTTAACACTAAAGACTGATTTAATCACAAACATTAACTTCCCGACAATCCACAGGGAACTTATTGGGATACAATCTATCCTATGTTCTATACCTGGACATTAGGTCTGTGTGCCAAGTTTCATCTTAATCCGTACCTACAACGGTTAACGCGTGAAGGAAACTCAATCCAAACATATTCACAACCCTTTTTATTTTTATAAAGAAAGAAAGAAATCGTTCTTTCGTCGCTAGTACAGTCTGTGAATAAAAACAGAAACCTCAATCTATATCGATAGATCAGATACAACTAAATAAAATTGAAGTGTCTGTTTGTCATTTCGCTTTTTACTTAATGCATAGTACGTATACTCGTATAATCACGGTACCTACCTAAACGAACCAAAATAACTTTATTTTTGTTTTTGTCTGGCTCTCTGTTTGCTCCGGGTAATCTTCTAAACGGCTGGTCCGATTTTGACTTGACTTTCACTGGTATCTGAGTAACTTAGGCTACTTTTTTACATTCGTCTGAGCATAGGTTTCCCGAAGCGAAGCGAGGGTGGGTCCACCAATATATACTAAGAGACGAAATGGGTTCACGCGCTGCCAGTGTCATGTGACGCACGCTCACGAGTCATGACCGCCCAATTTTAGTAAGAAACCTTTTTATTAGAAGGATAGGAAGCTATTATGATTCAAACTTACCAGTAAGCATGTCAGCATCAGTCAAATCAATTCCACAGCATCCTGATTCAGGAGATGGTGGAATGGTTTGGGGTTTACATATTGGATAATTGTGGTCAAAAATATATTCAGGCCCATTTTTCGTGATATATTCTGGTATTGGTTGAATTCCCCAAACTAGAGAAAATATAGAAAAACATTAATACTTAAATAAATTAGTGCCGTGGGTTTGTGAGTTTTTAAATTTTAAATTACAGTTCATTAATTACGATTTTAATAACTTCATTACATTAAAATTTAAATGATAATAATTTTAGGATATTTTTTATTACGTCGTGTAAATAAATTGTATTCATTGATAAGCAGATGTAGCGTGTGTATATTAACGTTTGTTGTTATAATCACTTAATGTTGTACTACTTACATACCTGGATTATTAGCACCAGTTTGGGTAAATACAATATTAAACAAGAGAAAAAGAAGAGCCTGTATCCGGTTCTCCATATTATCTATTATTAAACTGTATATTTTCTTACACACAAACAATGGACATGCTCTTTTAGACCTAAAGGGTAACTGAACAAAGTATTAGACAAAACATCTTTAAATTCCTTACTAATTATAATTGTCGTTTGTTGATACGACATTGATAATTGAATAGCTTCTAATTGCGACGTAACGTGCCTAACATTTACGACGGCTAGATAAATACCCGTTGTAATTAATGTTGAATCAGTTCTATGAAAGAAATTAATGCGTGTGTAAACAGGAAATACTTTCGAACAATAGATACGAAAATCCTCCATGCACTTGTAATACCTTACAAGGAAAAAACCCTGCGCAGGAAATCGGTGAACGTATGAGCCTTAAACCATCCTTTGGTGCAAGCAAATCTGTCTTATTTTCTACTGCTACTTCTGTCTTGATGGATACAGTAGTACAGGTAGTAGTAGAATAAATTGAAAGACGTAGTTATTCACGTATGAGTTCTGACTGAACTTGTTCACCACATTAAAAAATATCATCGATGATATACTTAACGCTGATAATACTAATGTTATAGTATCATTAGAATAGGTTTTAAAGCATTAAAGGTTTTTCCGCTGCTTACCTTAAATAGTCTCAGAGATGCCTCTGAAGTTAAAAAAGGCTATCAGGCTAATAATAATAATTGGCCAACAAAATATCCATAAGTTTATAACAACTGCCAATACGTAATAATCGAGTGTGCTAGATAGCCCTTTTAACTTTTAAAAGTGAGAA
>LGAG01000407.1:25886-51938 GCA_001278395.1 Lerema accius
GGCCGATAATGTGTAGCAGGCATTAGAGATGCCTCTGAAGTTAAAAAAGGCTATCAGGCTAATAATAATAATTGGCCAACAAAATATCCATAAGTTTATAACAACTGCCAATAGTGCCAATACGTAATAATCGAGTGTGCTAGATAGCCCTTTAGCTCTTAAAAGTGAGAAGGGCGCAGCTGAAATGTAAAAATGTCAGTACGATGACGAACGTATACTCAATATGAGTGAATCCAACCAAATGTAAACACCATTTTGCAACGAAAACTGAAACTACTTCTGTTTTGGAATTCCTAAAGTGAATAGCGAGGGGTACTTTGTAATTGGTCGGTTGAATGCGAAAACGAAAACGTAATTTACGCGCACGCAAGCTGAAGTTCAAAATTCAATTAGCAGGGAAACATTCTCTTTGCGTTGACACACGACTTCAAATAGTTAACGTTTGTGCAATTCCAATGTATACATTCGAGTACTTTGAAGCCTAGTTACTTTGCTTTCAATCAATCGTGATACAATGTTACAAGTGATTAGTTATCTTGTATTAATATCGATATAGTAAACGATGTAAGCGCATTAATAGAAATATTAAAATACACTAACTTGTATGGCCTAATAGAGACCTGACCGCCGTTTAAAGACTACTAGATTCCATTCCCAGCGAGGCAGAAATTGTATCGAAAACTGGGAAAATATCAAATGGGAAAATTATATAAATACATACGCTCGAAAACATTACTCTTCTTACGCAGCCGGGTAAAAAGAAGAAACAAGGTACCTATACCTACGTTCGTAAAGTGAATTGAGAAACTAGTTAACCAGCTAGCAAAATCATTTGGAAACATGTCAGAAGTTACACAGACGTCTGACGGTGAGGTCAGAATTCAATTAGCTGTGGACGTTTCCTTTGAGATGACGCACAACTTCAAATAGTTACCATACATGATGGTCGTCTGGGTCGTAGGTACCCACCTATTGGAGACATTGAATCTGTCAATTGCGATTCAGGATCGACTGTAGCAAACTCATCAAAGTTAACTAAACAAGCCGTTATCGACTTTTGTTACAAAGTGGCATAAAGATGGCATGAAGTGCAAAAATAGAAACATTTAGGTACTCATGTTGCTAATTATGAGCTGTTTTACTTAGGTTGCAAAGAACTATTATTGCTGTTATTTCTGAAATATTTTATAATAAAATAATGATTTTTATGAGTTATTTAATAATAGGTAGGTTGTGGTATATGTGAATGTTAAATTGTTTAAGCTAAAATAGTGTACTTATAGAGTAAATTTTTACTACAGTTTAACTGTAGGCAGATATTTGTTTTTAACCGATTTCAAAAAAGAGGTTATCAATTCTACATGTATGTATGTAATATTATTGAAACTGCGAAATTTTTACACAGGATTATCTAGAACGGCTTTCTAAACAAATATACAAATTTTCATAGATGTATGTATGTATGTATGTGGGTATGTTTGTTTGTTTGTCCAAGCGTAGCTCCGAAACGAATTATCGGATTTGGACCATTCTTTTTTTATTCGACTACACTTACTCCAAATTAGGGAACAGTATATTTTTTATCCAAATCGGTTCAGTAGTTTCTGAGATATGGAGTAAAACGTGTCACGGCATAGCCTAATATTACGAGCTACATGTATGGTGTCAAAGAGAAAATGTCTTAAAACCCTGGTCAAATTGCAGTGCGCAAGAAAAAAAATCGAATTTCCAAAAAAAAATCTCATACGGACCCATCAATAGTCCGAGTTATATGTACGAGTTAGCGTGTTATCCAAGGGAAAACTGCTCGAAAACTTAGTCAAATTGTAAGTAGCATAAAATATAATTAATCACAATACCCATAAAATAATCTTCTTTTTAGTTAAAAGTGTAAACTAAAAAGTATGAAATAAAATTATAATTTAAAAAAATTAAACCAATTTCAAAAAAGGTAACTGAAAAGTACGAAATAACGGATTAGGGACATAGAATTTCTTTTGAGGTCGGTGGCAATATAGTTATTAAAGTAAAAGCACACCGACCTCAAAAGAAATTCTATGTCCCTAATCCGTTATTTCGTACTTTTCAGTTACCTTTTTTGAAATTGGTTTAATTTTTTTTTTAATTATAATTTTATTTGATAAAGGAGTACCATATCCAATATATTTAAGTTTTTATATTTATCTTAACTATAATAGAATCCATCTATTCACTACCAAATATTGTAATTAACTTCAACATCATCAAAATATCATTAACTTCGAGAAATAATGACATTTATCATTAAATTCACATTACATTTTTCTTATAATCGTTATCTCATTTTCATTTTAAGTCTTTGGATAGCCCTATTTCTTAATAAATTGAGCCAAAAATTAAAACCGTAAAGTAAAAACACAAATATTTCAAATCAAGGTTAGCCAAATCGGCCCAGTTGTTCTCAACTTTTAGTAAGACAATTATGAGCACTTTTTTTAATATAAACGTGTATAATAATAATAATCAATCATCAATCAATCAATACATATAAAAAAATTGAAGTTTGGGCTCTGTTTGTCTGTGTGTTTGAAAGAGTATCCCGCCAAAACGGCTGATTTGACAGAACAATGGATGAAATACACCCATAATCATCAACTCAGGGCTCTATTTAGGCTTTAATTTATTTAAATCAGATCATTATATCAAAAGATATCTATTATAATTTAAAGTTTGTATGGGACTACTTAATATTATTATGTGTCAAACACGATAGTATCACCATGGTTACTGTATTCCTTATATTAGGATTCCTGATATTTTAAATTAAATCGTAGTTTTTAGTCGTAATCGTAATCTAATGAATCGATCCGGATATTTTATCATGATTGATTTTTTATTGATTTTTGAGGCGATACGAAGTAAGCCGGGTCAGCTAGTAATATAATAAAGCTAACCAAGTTCAACTGCAAAAACATATCTAAACCACCTTGTTGTTTGAATTTCTAAAGAACCGACAATACACATTTTAATTTCAATGTTCTCTCAATTACCTTGAAGTAGCGTTTTATTAACTGAAAGGGTACTCGACTATAATAGAAAAGATTAGGGAATGGAGAATGGAATATGAAGAGGGTTTCAAAGCTTATTGAGCTATATTGTTGTGAAATTACCGACGAAAGCTATTTTTTGATATTAATAATGAACGATACAGACAGATGTAATTTGTCGAAATAACGTTACTAAATTAAGATTATATACATCGATCTTACAATAATTGATCGTCATATAGGTATATTAAAAAATATATAATTTTTTTATGTTTGTTTGAAATCAAGAAAAGTAAAGGTTAAAAATATATTTACAAGTAAATTATTTATGTCTCGAAACTTATGATAATACCTACCTATTAACGAAACAAAACAGTTTAAAAAGAGTTTTCTTAAACGAAGAAAACAGATTCATCGTTAATTTTATAACTACAACTGCCTTAATTTAGAATTTTTGTGGCTTTTAGACACTATTATTATGGTTTTTTGCATAATTTTTTGTTCCAAATAAGTAATGCTGGCTTATCAACAATTTTTGGAACCCTCTACAAAATGCGCAGTTCATTTTCATATCACAAAATTTGATCCCTTTATGTGCATATTCATGTTGTGTAAAATTAAAAAATAAATTTGGTAGCTCCCGCTCTGGTAACAGACGGTAGGTAACATGTCGTCAAAAACATATTGAACCATACAAGGGATTGGATATTCAAATTAAAATACAATATTACGTTGAAGCTTATATTTTAACACTTTTGTCTTCTTTAAAAATATATGTAAAAGAAGAAAATAAAATTCTTGTTATCTAAGTAGGTTTTCGGATTATCTAACTAGGTTCCTTCTTACACAGCGAATAAGCAACAGTACCTATTATAAAAGATACTACATGTTTTGAAACAGCTACCATCTATGTCATAGTTTTCACCCATAAATACCTACATATTTATATTTTCCTGACATTTTGTTTAGCAATAAGTAAATACAAAGCTGAAGTAATAATATAGTCAAGTCAAGGTAATAATATATCAAGTAATTACTTAGATTCTTTACTTTTATTATACCATCATAACATTCCTAACTCATAACATTAGCTGCTATAAATTTTGGATTTCCACGCGTGCTATATGAATAAAACGTTTGAATCTTTTCACACGCCATATTACCGAGTTGGAGGTTGAAAACACTCTAGTTTTCTACTGAAAAGCTTCCTTCCACTAACGTTGGTACTTGTTCGTTGCTATTACGTTTCGTTCGTTGCTCTGCGAACTTTTGTTTAAGATTTGAACTCGGTAATGTTCCTAGCGTTAGCTGAAACGACGCCACTGCGATGTAAAATTATGATGAGCAATAAACAACCAAATAATAAGAAAGCGAAATAAAAGTTATGATTGAATTCTGAACCTTACGAAAGGAGTATTCTTTTTCTTAGTTAGTCTACGTACAATATACGACTGTCTAATAAAGGCAGTTAGTAGCAAATGAATAGCATTCTCATTTTGCTACAAAATACTATGGAAGGAATTTATATGCAGCAGTTCTTTAAATAACGCATTCACTGTATTCTGTATAGACATGTCGTCTAATTTCTCATTTAAAGACGGTTTCATACAATTTAATCTCAATGTTTTTAGAGAAGGGAGACATTGAAGTATTATATTTGTTAGTAGTTTTTTAGCATCCCACAGCTCGGCGGCTAGCATCGATTCTATTTGATCAGCGAAGTTAATGCGCGATTGGAAAGTTGATAATGACCGATAGATGCAACGTCTCTTGATCACTTCCGTGCTTCGGAAGGCACGTTTAGCCATTGGTCCCGGTGTTTATCGTTAGATGACAGTCTTCGGGCACTGGAGCTGTTGGTGGAATATGATCTAGTCCTCATAAGCTTTTAGAGACAAGCGTAGGTAACGTTGCAATTATGCAATACAAAATTTATTTGGGGCTATATTAAAATGCGCGGTAAAAAGTCGGTTGAGGTTGAGTCGCCAAATACTTAATCATCGAAAGTGTATCCTTTACAACGTAAACTCCCGTTTTTCTAAAACAATCCATTTGTGGTTCGCTCCTCAGTAAATAACGTAGATTACTTTCTTCTCGCGGTTATAAACTGGGTATAATAGGTACGTATTATGCGTCCCTATTGCCGCGTTATTTGTGGTTGCACTCGAACCAAGGCGGGGGAGCCAATAAGGCAGGAACACACTGCCATAGCAATAATACTACTACGTGACAAATACTTTATGCTTGCGGTCGTTGAGGACAGAAACGCGTATAGGACCAAAACAGACCGAGATGGTGCAGACTGACGTAATATCAAACTTTATCTTACACATTTCGAATACAGTCCAGTTTTGAGTGGAGGCAAACTTTTGACCAGTTTAGACGTAGTCTGTCGAAATATATCACCGGAATATTTTCGTTTGATTTTCAACCTTTACTCAATTGCATAGAGTACAATGTTGTTTGTGTGTGTTGCTCCTACGGTGGGTTCGATAGGGCTATAATCCGCCAAACGCTGCGGCTTGTCTGAATGGCTCTTGCGGTGGTGAGGCGAAGTGGTAGTATGTAGTAGCCTTTACAACGGTGCGTTAAACGGAAAGCCCGACTTAGTTACGATAAAAGATTTCTACACAAATCTCAAATATTAATGGCTAAAATTACAGTATGTAAATAAATATGTTTTGATTCGAAATTAACTTTTGCTAATTATATTTAACTACTAATACAATGTATTATAGAGAAACCAAAAGTCCAACATTTACTCCCGCAAAGGAGATGGATCCAATAACACCTCAGGTTAAAATCTATCAAACCGTTTCGGAAGTAGAGCGTGCCAAAGAAATGGTCATGAATACATTCACACAAACGCTCGAAAAACATTACGCTCCTTTTGAGGCAGTCGAGTAATACAGTTAATAAATTTTATTAATATCGCGACATCATCAATATGAAACATCTTTATTTATTACCCCTAGAATAAAATGGAACGGATTTAAACTCACTGCTTCAAACTTCACACAAATTGTAAAGTAGCTTCACGGCACAATTAGTAGCTAATACAGGAAGTTCGGTATACGAAATACCTACTGCTTGGCGATGGAGAGTTGTATTCAATGCCTCTGTAATTATCCTCAACTTCGATAGACTGTTCGACGAGCGCGTCTGAAAATGATTTCGATCAGAACTTTATAAGCACGTCTGTATGTGGAAAATTAAAACAAAGTTAAATTTATCCATATCATCAGCAATTCTCCATTGAAATTAACAAGCATTAAAATTTAACTTTGGGTTCTTCCTTAAGAATAACGCAGGCACGTACGAGTTTAATTTAGCGATATTAAAAATTATGTTGATGAAACACTTTTTGTGCATTCATAAAGGTAGGTTTTATGAATAATATGACTGTTTTACCAATAGCTACTTTTAACATAAAAAACAAAATTTAAAATTTTGGAAATACCCACGACGCGACGGATTAAAAAAGTATAGGTAATCGAAAAAATAATGAAATATAATTTAAAATCCCCCGATTTAGGGAATGTAATTATTAAACCAAGACACTACCCCGGAGGCTGCCTTTTGAAAATGGCAGTGACTTACACATGTTTCCGACGTTAATTAAGTACTCAATATTATTTCTATTCCTATGAATAGATAGCCCCCAGGATGAAACAAAAAACACACGATAACGCCTACTTATATACACTTTCAAGTCGCAAACACACACATCCGATGGAAAGTTCCTTTAAGTAACGGTCGAATTTGGATCATAAATTGAGCGTTGAATATTTTTATTATGTAACATTTGTACCAAAACATAAGAGCCGCAAATGAGATTCAAATCCAGAAAATCGATCCACAAACCACTACGCTGACGTTCAGTGAGCTAAACCCACAATAAAGCCGAATACGCTACATTTTCGATGAAATTAATTCTTAAGGAACTTATTGTCCTACTCGTGGCTGCCAAATGCGCTTTTGCCGGCGCCAATATACAAATATGCACACTCAGTTGCGCTCTATACATTCTTAAATGAGTTTCGCAATATCCAAGCCCTTTTTAGACTGAGACGTATGTTGCAATCCTTAGTGGTACATACCATCGTTCGTTAATAATAAGTAACTTGTGGTAGTCAAAAACTCTATCAGATTAGGTTTTTACGATTGCCAGTTTTTGAATGCCAAGTAAGTCCAGTAATGACAACAACATTTTTGTTTTATATTTATAACCTAAAAATTGATATATATTTAGATCATTAGAAATAACTAAGTACGTACATAAGTACTTTTGTAAGTTCATTACCGCTTCTTTTTTTTCTTTATGCAAACGATTTTTAATCTAAACTTACCAACGACTTTCCTTTTATTACAAAGTTTATGAAATAATAAAAAACACATAACGCCAAGTATTTCTAGTTTCCCAGTCTTTAGTCCTTCGAGAGTAGTACGCCATGTACGCTTCGTAAGTTTATGGCATATCGTGAGAGTCGCGACCGCCAAGTGCTCTTCTCTTGGCGCCAAGTTTCAGATTGCCATTGAAAGGGTGCTGTGTTGACTACACGACTTACTACAGCCAGTAGTGTATGAAAATCAACGTGTTTTAAAAGCTTTAGTAAGGTTCTTAAACTATTTGCATTGGTGGAAAATGAATAAAAAACTATTAGGTAAAACCACGCACACTATGATTATCTGATTCGTGGTTCTATGGACGACAATAATACAGGAGCTAATACAAAATTAATTGCAACTGAATAATTTCTCACGTGCAATTGCCCTTACAATTTAGCATTGGAAATCGTTAAGCAGGTTACTTATAATAGTATATGTATTGTACAATTATCAAAGCTTTTGGTCGGTAATAATAATTGTTTACTTACGATTTAGTACCGTAGTCATGTTGCTTTATTCAGCGATTGCCGAATGATATTAACAACGTGGACACACTCCTCTGCGCCAAGTTTCGGATTGCCAGCGAATTAAGCTCGCCGCTCACGCGTGTTCTGGGATATATGACTCAGCGCATTAAACACATCCCTTCAAATAATTCTACCCCTACATTTCTCGTTACGTGATGCCGTGAGACACTTTCTCTTTATATTGATAATAATAATTGTCAGAATCTTTGATGGAGTTACCTATATGCAATTTGATTATTACATGGTAAAGTTCAATGGTTTTATCTTAGATGCATTTATTAATTAAGAAAATTGTATCTACTGCAAATTGCAAGTATTTTTAGTAAAAAAGAAGAAATTCTATGCACTTGTAGAAATTACAGGATAAGTCAGAATGAACCGAAATTGTAATTTGGAGCATGCTATAGATTTAAATGTATTTTTTACAAATATGTTTGCATAGCTACCTACCAAAGTAGGTACTTAGGTGACAAAAGAAAATAATGATCTGATTGCAAGTAGTAGATACCATAACCGATGGACGATCTAATCACCAAATGTAGGTAACCACATTTATAGTGGGAAGCGGGAAAAAGGAAAAGAAAGCACTTTTCAACAGCTTTGTACTGGAACTGAAACGTGTCAAAAACATTTACAATTGATTGTAGAAGGGTGGTAACTAGTCAGTAAAGAACCCTATCACCATCCATTGACGACTCAATGTAAACAGCGCCCTACAATAAGGACTTGGTGCCATTCTCGTCCTTTAGGTATTGAGAAGGGTGTACACGGAGCAAGGGAGCTTAATTTGATGGATTGTAGAAACTCTTTACACTTTAAAATCTAAGTAACAACTTCTTACAACTAACTAATTGCATAGGAATTACTATTTCACTCTCTATTGTTCCTAGGATGTTATTGTCATAGGCAAATTTGACCACATACCATCGTATGAGAGTGATCTGCAAGACCAGAAACATACGAATGTTATTATTTTAATTCACACTCATAGCCCCCGACTAGGATATTGTATTGTCTCGACACATGCAACCAGTAAAGAAATTTTAATTCATCATTCCTCTGCTTCGCTGAAAAACAAATCTAAGACCCATGGTGATCTGGTGTACATACTAAACCATTGGGTCAAACGAAACGAATTTCTGTAAGAATATTCAATTTAGATTGTTACATTTCTTCAAATTACGCAGTTGCTACTTAGTCTATTTAGGTGCCTACTTTTGTATCTACTTTTTCTTAGGTTCAGAACTTCAGAAGTTAGCTAAAGTTTTATTAAAGGCAACGATTGGCCATAAAACGCAGCCGTACGAGAAGAGTTCTGCGTGTTGTCGAGTAACATCCCCCATCACAGACCGCCACTGTATACACTCCGAAAGTAAATGTCAATAAACTACAAGGGCGCCCTCTGGGAAAAGTGTCCACGTGAACCTCATTGTGTTAGCAAAGAAGGGAATAATGTATAGGAAGTTTAAGTAAATTTTTCACCCACTATCGTTGCACGTAGGTACATTATCGATGACATTTTAAATGTTTATCTTGATTGCGTAATGAAATGAAACGGACATCCTCGTATCATAATTATTATAAATTTCATTTATTAAAATTTATAAGGAAGACGACACACTGCTTTTATTAACAATATGCGAAGTGAAGTTAGTTACTTAAAAAGTTACAATTTATATCGCTAGGTACATGTGTATTTATATTTCCAGAAGTATTTATTTTATATTTAAGCTGTGATACTTAGTTAATTTATGATAATGTTATGGTATGAAGGGTATTAATATATCAACGTTTAAGCTAGCTTTTGGACCTCATATTCAAGGGTGAACGGCAAGGGTCTCGTTTGGGCGAGGGAATGAAACAGTACGGAGCTACAGAAAATAAATAAATGGCTTTACACATCAGAAGATACGATGCACGATATACTCTTTGTAACTTATAACGTTGAAATCCTGCTCAGAACAAATACACTTACTTGGAGTTTCACCCACACAGTGCCATAACATACATATTGTAGCAGCTTTCAGTTGGCAAGATTTAAGTTTTATCGATTTGTATGGAAAGTGGCCCAACTTGTTTCAATCCTGCGAAATGTGAGGGAATTTCTGACTTACTTGTTTGTAGACAATCTCGGTACAAGACTTACGGTGAATATTTAAACTAGTTCACAAATCTGTTTTAGAACTTGTTTGTATTTTGTTACAGCTTTCGGTTCGTACGGTGTCGAATTTATTTACATTCAACTCCAGATGTTGAGTTATGAACTTGTACAACAGTGATTTCATTGTTTTGATGAAACTTAAAAACAGGATATTTGTTAGGAAACTTTTGATATTAATCTATTGACTTATTAATGGTACAGTAAATTTAAGTAGGTATGATTAGAGTTAATGAGAACATTGAAGTCTTTTTAGATTCCATGTGTAATCATTTTTGGAACCTGTAAAATATCTGAGGCAATATTTCAATCATACCTATAACTGCGAAGACATTTTTTAAAATTATAAATCAATGATATATTATAAAGTCAGTATTGCATTTGAGGACAAAATAAAATAAAAATAAATGTTTTTGTTTCCTCCAAGGGTGAACGACATTGAGAATGTTCATTCACTCATCTACATTTAGGGATCAATTTTCTTACAGTACTCTAACTACACATAAGTAAGTCATGTTTACTGAACTTCATCAAGGCTCTAGAATGCTCACGATTTACGACATGACCCTCAGTTTAACAAAGCTGTGCGTAGACCCCACTTTTGTGAGATATGGCTACGCTGCTGTTATGGCCAAATGTCGTCATTGTTTTAATGAGTTCTAACTCTAACTATATTTTCGCATCTGATTAAATATACTGTGGGACTTTCCGTGCTCTGTAAAGGGGCTTTGAGGGCTCAGGCCAAAATAAAAAACACTGCCTTCTAAATATAATGGCAATGATATAAACAATCTTTATTTCGCACGTAATGTTTTACCCATACATTTTGAAAGTAGCGATTGGGGTGAACGTTAACAGAAAAGGCATTGATCAAAAGCGCTTGTCTTCGATTCGTCAATATTTTACACAATTTAATTAGATTTAATTAATCATGCGCCTTAATATCTTTACGATGATTTCTTCAATTCTCGTTCGCATACTAAAGAAAATACGGCTTATTAGGGCAAGGTATAGCAATGTTACATTCACGGTTGCGTTCTCCTGAACTAAATAGACTTGTGTCTATGTACGTTGAATAGACAACGATGTACAAGTTTCTGACAACAGCAACGATCAGTTTCGCTGCGGTATAAACTATGCTAACGTAAAATTGAATATGAAAAACTACTCTTAAGCATGTGTAAGTAAGTATCTTTATCTCATACCTGGGCCTTCTACGTTGGTCAGTGTGCAAGGTGCATTAGAATGTAGTGGTGTTGTAGAATCTTTTTGTATGATATTACTAAATAAATTATCCTCCATAGCATCCTACTGGTTATGATAATTCATAGTAGGTAGTAGGTACGGAACTTTAATACGCTGTTCACTCCATGCTACTTCAGAGAAATTCCTCAGAAATAGCGACTTTGATCGTGACTTCGTGACGTCTTTGATACGCGGCGCGAATTCACCGAATATTTCAGTTAGCTGAAATTGTTTACCAATAAATATTTTGTAGCATTCTATACGACTAAAACATCAATATCTTATAACGTCAAATAAAGAGGGTGAGTATCAAACTGTAGCATCAATATCTTTATGCGAGTTATTGAAGTTAACAAGAATTGAGAATAGATGGACCATTTTTCCATTATCACTTACTTATTATGTACTTATCTTAAAGAGAGAAGTATTAAAATCTTCATACTAAATTGACAGCCCCTATGAGTAGGTACATAATAATGATAGTATTTTTGAAGTTGTGGTTAAAAAATAAACTGACTTTAAAGACGGATCGAAAGCACGTTGCATTTTAATTTAAAATACACCTACATAAAAGTCCCGTCGAAGAATGGGCGAGTCATAGAAAACTAAATACTTAATGTATCTTTTCCAGTCAGGGCAATAGAAGACATAGTTAATATTCTGCTGTAGTCGATAAATACAGTGCTTGTATTTGCGAAAGAAGCGTTGAAATCGTCTCCTTGAATAGATGTTAACGACATTCAAATCACTAGGGAAATTACAAGGTTGAAAGCGATCACGCTTTCGCTTTGATAATTTCAGAATGTTAGTCATATTTCAGACTAGATATTGTGCTTAGAATTTTAAATTTAATATTGTGAGTGTAGACGATCGTTATCGTTGACTACTTATACTTTTTTGCTGTTGCTCATAAAACGTTTTTCTTAAACATCTATAATTTATATTTCTTATAGTTATCTCGGGAACTTCAGTAATAACGTAGTTACATATCTAAGTATCGTTTATTTCAGTATTGAATTTGTGTAGTGAAATAATGAAATCACTGTCTCAAAAGTCGCAGATTAAAAGCTAAAAGCTGGTATTATGTAGGGCAAATGAGTCAGTGCCGGAGTATTTTCCCCTTCGTAATAAGGATAGCAAAACTCGCTCGTTACTGCACGCTGCGCGTTGACTTGTAAACGATCCCCTGCTATGCACTTTTGAACAGGCGCTGGAAATATTATCTCTGGAGACAATAAATTTAGTCAGGACCCATTCCGCTGACGGAAAATTAACTGGAGCAGCTTTTGAGCACGATCACCTTTGAGTTGTATGGAACTGTGCAGCCAAATTCAAAAGATGTTGGCGTAATTAATAGGTAGTCGTTCTTTCGTGTACTTTACTACTTACCTACTAAGTACCTGCTTTCTTTGTAACTGACCGTAACAATGGAGATTTTTTATGTGAAATGCGATCGGTGTTATTTTTTTTTCAACCGTTTGTAGGTCTAATTATAATGTAGGTATATCAACGATGTTAACTGCTTAACATTTCTTTAAAATAACTGTCACAAATCACAAAAGATTATCTTTAACTTCCTTTGGTGGTTTGTAATTTGATCCACTAGTAGTTTTATATAAAAAAAGACATTTGTCCTCATTGACAAATGGATTTTTGAATCCCCAACCTTTTACCTCCATTACGACCATGGATGTGTAGCCTACACATTATGTTTAAACAATAATGCTGTCTACTAATTTCATTTCTTAGCAAAATCTATTTACACACACAGAATAACAATAAAACGCGTACCTACTATACGCAAGGAGCTCGCCTCTTCAACGTTTTCAGTATTGAAGGAACCGCCGCAGACTGGCGCCTATGAATATAACATCGCTATTCAGTATAACATGTTAACACGTTGAATAGTTAAACATCAAACTTGCTAGAAATTGAGAACAGATGCAGTGCCAAACTTCCCAATTTTCCCGCCACCCCACTGAGAAGTTTTGGCATAATGACTTTCAGCCAGCCAATACATATTTATGAAAGTAAAATGTATAGATAATTTTAATATTAAACGTCTAGAATATGTATTAAATTATACTGTTTAGAAACGTTGCTTAGCCGCTAAAAATTTAAGTTGCATGTGATAGTATCTTAAAATTATACATTATGCGAAAAGATGTATATTATATAAAAACTATGTTCTAAAATTAGTATCTTAAAATTATATATTATACGAAAATGATGTATGTTATGTTAAAACAATCTTCTGAATTTCATAACCTCTTTTGACTAAAATTTGCTATGGTCGTTTGTGATTGGTGGAAAAGTACGTCGATAGACTATATAAAGAATTGCAGTGCTTTGTAATGATTCATTCTGTGTCCGACTGGCGAACTGAGCAGACGTAAGTACTACCTCCCTTAAATGTTTTATTTTGTAAATTGATTAATTGCTACATAAAAATGAAATTCATAACCTCTTTTGACTAAAATTTGCTATGGTCGTTTGTGATTGGTGGAAAAGTACGTCGATAGACTATATAAAGAATTGCAGTGCTTTGTAATGATTCATTCTGTGTCCGACTGGCGAACTGAGCAGACGTAAGTACTACCTCCCTTAAATGTTTTATTTTGTAAATTGATTAATTGCTACATAAAAATTATAATGCTGACTATTATATAAGGTCATTGTTCTTTTTTTATTACTATTTATCTATTTATAAACCATGAAATGAAATATCACATTATTATATATGAAATTCTTAGTTAAAGGTAAAATACATGACTATAAAATATTATAAAAATAATAATTATATAATAATAAACGTTTTATGTTTTATAAAGTTGTTATATTATTTTTCAAGTCCTTATAAACGTTTATTAAAAATAAATCACTTAATCAATTGTTTCTTTTTATTTCCAAAGATATTTTTTGAGTATAAGCGATTACTAATTTTGCATAAATAATTAACCCTAACACATGCATGGACACATTCGTTGTGTCGTTGCTACGTTGTTTACTCTGCCGGGTCCCTATCCTATAAGTCAGTAGCGTGATTTTACTCAGTCCGGTAAAGTAATTATTTATTCATTGAACATAGTAAGGGTTTCTTTAATAAAGTGAACGTGAGGTTTGTTCACAATAGGATAATAATTAAGTATAATTAACGTTTTAACAGACAGACATCACAATGTTACATGACACTATCTTTCCCCCGTTTTTATAACTTGCGTGGTCGTTTACAATCGAACCGAATATCAAAAACTTTTATCAGACCGGATTGTGCAGCGAAACTAAATACAAATGCCAGTTAAATCCCCTCGAGGGCCTAAAACAAATGTTAGTCGCATGTCACTGTACCTGCGTGATATTTGAAATTGTATTTGCGTATATGCAACGTATTGTTAACGATTCTATGTTGCAAAACTCTATACACAATTGTATGGATAACGTTTTTATTTGAAACAACAATTATTTTTGGTTTAAGTGTTTAGTTTTAGCCTGTTATAATGGTGTAACTATTAAATGCGAAATTGAGGTTGTTTGGTTTTTTAACACTAACTCGATCGACCTGAGTATTTAGAAACACTAGAATATTATGTATATTCAGAACTGTCAAATTAATAATTAGGTTTAAAAATATCCTTATTTGATGGCAATCTTATTCAGTCAGTATTTTGTTTATTTTGGACGTTTTAATAATTTAATATTGGGAAAAAAAATTACATTTAAAATATTTCAATGATAACAAATATTTATTAACGCTAGCTTAGAAAAGAACTCTGTATACCTATTTAGATTACAAGATCTATGTCAAGTTATCTCATCTATTCATTAAGTATATGTCACTAAGTATCTTCCTTCGTGACGTATTACGCGAAAATGGGAAACTATTCAGAGAGAAAGTTTATCTCGTTAAAGATGACGGGGACGGTCGACATTCCAATGTTATCTTAAGGGTTTGTTTTGCATTAGATCCTGTTTGTTCTTAACTCGAGAATCTCGAGATAGAATTAGATATTTCTTATGAAATTGACAAACGAGCAATATAACTCTAGTCACATAGACGAAAAAATATATAGACTGAGACTGGATTAAATAAGCAAGGTAGAATAAACGACAGGCCGTGCTCTGTGACATAGGTACGTGAAATCGTAAAAAAATGACTTCATTTTTTGGTTCTGAAGACTCAACCTACACATCTTTTTCTCATCATCATTCTCCAAAATTTGTTATAAAAATTAACCTAGTATGTCTAAGGAATGGAATCAAGAAGGAAACATACATACAAACCGCTTGAAAACATCACCCTCTTATGACGTGTCATGTGAATGGTTTTCATTTTTCGAGTGAATTAAGCCACATATTTTATTTGGAAAAGTTTTGGCTGTCGGGTTTTTTGTTTTTCTATTAATAAAAATTATTTTGTAATGATACCAACAAGGCAATTATCTAACTTTTGATGAAAGTAGCCGGATAATAAATAGAAGAACAACTTTTTATTTTCTCGCCACAGTATTGTTAAGGCTAAGTGGACTAAACGTTTAATATAAGTTTGCTTATATTTTCACAACAAAGTTATGAAATCTTGCTCAAATAGAATCAGCGTTGGTCGGGAAATTAGCTAGATAATGTATTCAGAATATCATTTCCTCTCTTACCCCATGCTTCGCCTTCCCAGTAAACAGATTTCCCTTCGCTCCCCAGTAAGTGCGGGCTTCAGGAATATCTATTTGGAGACGCAAAGCGACGTGGAAATCGTTTATGATTTTTAGTATAATGTTATTAGGGTTTTAACTGTTTACTTTCGGCATGTCTTAAAGAATACAATTTATTTATGTGGTAAAAGTTTTATTAGTAAAAGAATTTTTACTCAAGCGAATTCTGGATGATTATTATCAATCGATTATGTTTGTCTTCACTTCACATCATTTCGAAATATGTGGTTGATACTCGTAAATGAAAAATATTAGTGGTGAGTTGTAGCTTGAGCTTAACTTAGTTAACAGCTTATTAGTTAGACCTAATTTAGTTTTACATAGAATTTGATTAAAATAGGTAGGTTCTCGTATATCATTTTGACGATATTCTGAATTGTGATAGGTTTTTAAACATGCACTACAAGTTTCCTTTTGCGCATTACCTGTTTGCAAGTCAGATGTTAGCTGCAACTTAATGCTGCGTAAACTAACACCACAGCTGGAAAAATAAATCAGTATGCAAACTTGTGACACTAATTTAATCTCAGTAGATGTTAAATGGCGATAGTAACTACAATTTATTTTGCCAACTTATTGGCAAAAATGTAGCAAAGGCCTTTAATTTTTTTATTGAAGATCCCAAAACGGACGTGACAACTCGACGCAAGCGTTATTTCATAACTTTGTAGTACGCGTAATTATAATAATGTTTCTACTAATATGTACCTCCATCCACCCCAATCATCAATATGTACCTATACCTAGCATGAATTAATCCAATTTTTTATTCCATACTAACACAAGCCATACTCGTGTTGTGTTGTTGACCTACCGATCACATTTTACTACGGCGAAAAAGCACAGGCGTTCGCAATCTATCTAATTAGATAACGAATTAACGTCTTTTCTGTAGTGAAGCTGTGTTTGTTTTACCCATTGGAGATCCTTTGCGCAGCTTAATTGCAAAATATTTTGCAAATTTATCAAGTAGATGAAGTTTGTATAGTTGGCCTTTACTCGTTTGTCGTTCTATAAATCTACAGGACATTTTCAGGCTTTAGTTTATAAGTTATAAAAAAATAAGGTACAGACATTTTTTTTTGTCTTTTTGCATTAAATCTACTAATACCTAACGAATGTTTTCTAAAGTGTTAAGCCTAACGCCTTAAGATTCCTTGCCATTAATTTATTATATAGGTTTGCCGGAAAAACTAATTCGTTACATATTAGAATACGATTACTAATCTGTATAATCCTACTAATATTATAAATGTGAAAGTTTGTAAAGATGTTTGGATGTTTGTCCCTCCTTCACGCTCTAACCGTAGAACGGATTAAGCTGAAACTTGGCACACAGATAGATTGCATCCAGGAATAGGACATAGGATAGATTTCATCCCGATTATAGGTTCCCTTGGGATAAAATCAATATTTTGTTTATCGACTTTTCCGCGGGCGGAGCCGCGGGCATCGTCTAGTTAATTATAATTGAAGGAGCAGACTTGGACCCAGGAGTCCTGTAAAAACTTTTGCTTTGACTGTTTTCGTTATCTGTCAAAATCTTTGGTATAAAACTATTTAGAATACGTAAGAACAAGTAGTTACAATACGATTTGAAAAACAACCATTTTAAATACTATTTTACTTTGTCCTTTATATCCTCACATATTCAAAAAATAATTGCAAGTTTAAAAGCGTAAGCGAGCGGATAACGATAAATTGTTGTTTGTATTCTTAAATTCCTGTCTAGACGTTTTACTTAAGTACTTTGTTTTGTATTATAAATTCATTACTTGGTTTACAATAACACAAGGTATGTAATTAAACAGACTCCTTATCTAATTATACATAAGTTTAAAGATATACTCAGAGAAGTATAATAACTCGTAATAATGATCTTAAATTATATTTCTCAAATTATTAATTCAACCCTTACTAAGATCAAGCAGGCGACATACAAAATAAATGGGTTTTATAAAACAACACTTGCAAACATTTCACACTTACCTACTTAAGGAAAGCTGGTATAATAAGGCAAGCACTCTAGCATGCGGATTGTGGACGGATTTCAAAGCGGATAGTCATGTAGAAGAGACAAATTGCAGCGTGTATAAATAAAGTCTAGACGTGCAGGTGAAACCACCAAGCTCATGATAGGGATAAATGTTGAACCGTTGTGAGGTCGGCCTTATTTTGACGTCTGTCTTACATTTGGGTAATATAAGGGGAGTACAGAATAGAGAGTAATGCCATAAAGCGAAGATTCGTGTACAGTGAAGTAAATTGCAAGTTGTTTGTAAAAGAGTCTAGACGACAAAGTATTGTGAGGCTATGAATGAATATATAAATTAGTCTTGACCTTTCGCTTTTATCAGGTAATTATATAATAAACAACACGATACTGTGGTATTGATTCGGTACTAAGGATTACAGTGACATTTGGTGAATAATTCTTAAGTGCTCTTAACCGAAGAGAAGTTCACCTACTATTACTAAAATAATTTGACCGTCAAGTCGGTATCATTATCTCTAGGTCTATATTTATTAGGTACGTTGGATGAATAAAAAACCATTTTAAATTAATATTGACGCTTTATTATCTACAGGTGGTGTTGATCTACAAAACAAGAGCAATTTTATATTAATTTATTCAATCTATATTAATCAGGCATTTAGATTTGACTTTTATCCTTCGATCACCATAGAGTGCTACTCCGTCGATCTACGTAGTTTCCAAATATACATTTAGATATACTTTGTACTTACCAACTACCTTGCAGTTGAATACCGCTCGACTCAGACTAATCCTTAGTACCGACGATATCAGGAGAGCTCTTCGAACAAGTCGGGCATTAAATGGTATCCATTTAGATAAACAATATAATATAGTGCGGGATTTATGGAGGTAAACATAATCGTTTACACTGTATTTACTTTAGTTTTACTATGTGTAGTTATAATGTAGGTAAGTAACTGTTAATTAACTCCTTCATTCCTTCGCCTGATATTGATTTCCAAATCTCACAAAATTTAGTCTATTATTTTCAAATTAATCCCTAACTATTGGCTACCATCAATATATATTATTTACAAAGTGTCATGCAGGTTCAGGTCGGATAGGCAGTCTAAATAGACTCCATAGAATATTATGCAAGTTTTCTTACAATAATGTTGTATCACCAAACACTTAATAATAATTTCCATTCACTCATTTGATAAATTAAAAGAGTTTGTCTACTCCGAGCATATACCCGCTTATTGCCCTCTGCAAGTTTTTCTTTATTCTCAGTCCTATAGATACATGATGTATGAGGCATTTCCCAGTCATTATGCAAACATTCAAACTCCTGTTGCTTGAGTACCCTTCAGCTCAGACTAATCCTTCCCCACCTTCGATACTTGAGCTCTTCATGCCACGACGGAAACGTTAAATTGAAAATGTATCCGTTCAAACATGAAGGCGATATTATATGGAAAGAACTGTTTTACGTCGTCTACTGTTACTGTTGCCGATAGACCAGCACTTGCTTAATAAATGACATCATAGTCAAATGTAATAGCACGATATTTCGGTCCTGTAGTTTTATCAAAGCGAGTAATATTATAATTTATTGAATCATTATTATTTAATTCTATTCGTAGAATCCTGTAAACTAAATTCATACTGGACAATCTAATTCCAACAATTTATTTAAGTCCACGGACCTACATAACGACTAAAAGGTTTTAATTTTATCCGAATAGAGTGAAACAATTTCACGGAATTCATTGAAATGTTCCGCGGGATATAAATCATAGTCAGACGCACCTGCCGACGGTCGGTGAAAAATATAAAACGGTCGAAATGGCTATCAACAAGTTCTGATGCCGGGGACTTTTTCATTTCAGATTAAATCCCTGTTCACGACAGTCTCCATTTTGATCTAATCGGCCTTGGGAGTCTCATTTACTTATTAATTTATTGTTGATGCAAAAGAGTAGATACACTCATTTAAATTGCGCAGTTTATATTACGTACAGCAATTGCTAAATGAAGAGAGAGACAATATAATATAGAACATAATCTAATTTTTTTATAGTTTTTGTACACTCATAGACTATTACTCATATCATCTATACCTAAGTAATAGTCGCCAATTGAAATAATTTATTTGTAAGACTGTAAAAGTTTAAATTTTTTCATTTTCAAATTGGTTTATGATGGTGTTTGCAAACTATTTGAATTGTAATGTAGTTCTAGAGAACTGTAGTCACGATCTCACCGCAACGTCTCGAACTACCGTCTACTCACCGAAACAAAACTACATTCAAGATTTATGGGGTGAGAAAATGGAATTTTAAAGCATCTAGCACGGAACCGGAGATGAAAAGTGTGTCGCTATAAAGATCTTAAGCGCACTTAATGATGAAGATAAAACTACCCATTTTGGTGTTCATTTCCGCCATGTGCCTTGAAGAACTATTCATTTTTAGTTTTACACATTATATTTTATGTTGTTAGTGAAAAAAAACTTTTAAATTACAAAGAATGAGAAATTAAGTGTGTTGTTGAAAATAGAACTAGCCACTTTTTTTTGTAATTTTGAAATTTCAATAGTAACTTCTTTTAGACGTATAGATATCATAAGAGACCCTCGATAGGGAAAGGACCACACAAGTAGTAAAGCGATTTACAATTCAGATAACAAAAGGATTACAGTTGAAATCGGAAACGTGAGGTTTCACAATAGACTGGTACGTTTGTCTACGAGACTATTTCTATGTATCTCTATTTACATATCACATTGAGTGTTTATTCATGTAGATTATCTGTAGATATATAATTCTTTAAAATCACAGGTTTATGCTTAGATAAAATACCTATCTATTAATAGTACCGGGGTGATGTAATTGATAACGATTTGTATGACACATAATGACGACGACACGAAACGCTTTGAGGGACTGCCGTTTAAAAAGATCTGGGTTCGATTCCCAGTGACGCAGTAATTTGAACGATGATTTTTAATTTCTGTTATCTGCCTAAGGGTGTGTTTTGTCTTTGCCTATTGTCTATGGCAACATTGCACACAGAATGTTAATGTAGGACTATATGTGAAGTTTTATTAAAAGCCCTTAATTATATAATTAATCATATGACTATGTCTGCATTTCCAAATATTTTATGTGAAGAATTTGTAAGAGTACTTTTTAATTTCGCCTTGTCTTCCACAACAGTTTTATAACTTACGTAAAGGGGCCAGTTGAAAGACTATCTGCGAGACAATTAATTTCTCTACTGCCATTCCAATATGCTATTGCGGAATAACTTTTCATAGAAGACTTTTGCAGCCAATAACTGTTTAATTTTCTATTTCAGTTTGTACGTTGAATATACCTTTAAGCAAAGAGCAAGGAATGTATGTGTTCTTCCGTGCCTTTGAGCATCAAATTATAATTACCGTCCATTGTTTTATTTATATTTATTCAGATAGTTTGTAATTATTTTATTTCAAGAAGACAAAACTTAGTTTTATGACTAACAGTGAAGCAATTGAGATTTGTAATTCAGTCTAGGTTTTTAGATTTACCTCGATTTTAGTTTCTTCAGTGTAACTTATGACTATGGACCACCACCAGTGTGTCTGGTGGATTATTAAGGATCTAAAAATAATTATCAAGAGCATAATTACCTCACGAAAAAAAAAATAACTAAGTAGCTGACAGATTATTTTCATACACTTACATAGTTAATGTTTATTTAAATCTCTATCTAAAATTATATATCCATGTTTGTTCGGAAATATGTTGCGCATTTACTTCTGCTAGTAGTGTTGTATGGCTGAGCCCGTTTCTCTGTGTTTATTGAATTCACGACGATAAATTATACAAGTGTTGCTAGACAAACACACAAACAAAAACATTACAGTACGCCACATTACTTAAATGGCGCTATTGCTTACAATTTATGTAGGACATGGAGCCGTGAATGGTTTACGTATATTCGTGTCTATGTATAGAATTAATTTGATGGGCACTTTACGCTTTCTACGAAATTTAACTCGAATACCTAATGAATCTTAATAAATTTACTCCTAAATACCTACCTTTGTACGAAATGTCATTATATCAAGACAACCCCGTAGCCTAGTTGGTAGTGACCCTGACTGCAAAGCGAGGGGTCCCGGGTTCGATTCCCGGCCGGGGCAGATATTAATGTGACAGATAGATGTTTATTCTCGGGTCATGGGTGTTAGTGATGTGTTAGTTGTGTTGTCCATGCCACCTGCGACACAGCGTATCCTACATGAGTGTGTTAGCGTTTATTTATTTATTTTATATCTTTAAATTTAAGCAGAAAGGCTTAGAAAAATTTAGAACTTTACCTAATGAATTTTTTTATGAATCCTCGCTTTCAAATCAGAGTAATTTTAAAATTAGATTGTTTTAGTTAAATTGTATTGAAGTTGTATTAAAATATTTGGTACCTATTTAATGCTAGATGAGAGCGGGTATTACCGTTATATTTTATAACCCGTTCCCTGCTCTCCTTATACCCTAAATAGGTTCGCAGGGACGATAGTGGACGAAACAAGCCACGCATGTAACTTAAGTATATGGTTAGCGTTTATAATTTTAAATATAGGTAGTTAGTATTGATATAAATGCAATAAATAATTAAGGCTTTATGATTGTATTGCGACATTCAGCACTCATTATACTTTCATCAAATTCTGAGAAAGTAAACCGTGGGAAAAAATATTTTTTTTTGTCAATTATTAGTGGTATTCATTTGATGAAAACTTGAAATTGTTGAAAGTTTCTGCTATTATTCATTATTTTCGAAACCAATAACTGCTTCATTATAATTTTAATTACGTAACAGCAAGATGAAACGCGTTTGTTTCCTAGTATGACATTACCGTTATATTTTACAGCCCGTCCGATGTTACTAACCCCTTAAATGCGTTGGGGATCTTAATGGACGAAATAATACACTTTAACTGCAAATTAATTAGAGCGTTCTCTTGACAGAACATTCCGTTATGTTATCTTGCATTTAATTGTTAATTAAGATGGCTGCGAAACGTATTCTAACTAGGTTACTAGGTTAAGGGGTCATTTCGATTTTCAATCATTGGAACAAGCTAGTACACTTCTGAAATGTTAAATGCTATTTGAATTGTATAGATAAATAATCGTCACTAAGGTTCAACAAACTGTCATAAAAGAGAGGTATAGGACATTGTAAGTCTACTGAGCGAAAGTGGTTGGAAAACTTTGTCAAACTTTCCAGTGACTTTCAGTAAGTTCCTTCGCGAAGTGTACAAATAAGTTGTAGTATGTAATTATATGTTCGTAGTATGTAATTAAACTAGAAGCAGTGATAGCCTAGTGGTTTGAACATTGGTCACTCGAACCGGAGTTCCTGGGTTCAAATCGCCGGCATGTATGTACCTCTAATTTAAAAAGTTATGTTCGTATTAGATACTGATTATCACTTGTTATGGTGAAGGAAAACATCGTGAGGAAACCTGCACACCTGTGAGTTCTCCATAGATTTCTCAAAGGGGTTTGTGAAGTCTGCCAATCCGCACTAGGCCAGCGTGGTGGACTAAGGCCTGTACCCCTCACACTGTGAGAGGAGACCCGAGCCCAGCAGTGGGACAGTTATCTATGGGTTATGACAATGATGACTTATAACTCTATTTACTGCAACTTTTTTGCCAATATGACTGTATTGTTCTTTAGTTTAATTATATCTTACTGTATCTTAGCAAAAATGTACAATATGGGTAACATTTACTATAAAGTTCAGTAATTAGAATAGATTCGATACACATTGCCCTCTCCGCCCCCAACGATGTATCTACTCGTACACTAAATAAATATAATTATACTAGTGAAGTACAGTACATTGTCACGTACAACAACTTTCGATTTATTCTCCCCTGAACGAGAGGGTTTAAATCGCGGTTGGTCACGCTCCTCTCGTCGAGAGGGTAGCCTTTATACACAACACGTTAACTTGTCGTTGTGTTATCTACTTAATTGCTATTTAGAAATATAAATGAATTTTGGAACGAATATTAATTGCGTTTTAAATACAGACTGGTGCAGTAGGTAACTATTATTACTTTCATGCTTAGAATAATTTACTTAAATTAAAGCAATAGTCGAAGTTGGAAAAAAATTAGAAAAAGTATTTTTTTTATATTTAACTTTTAATATTGATTACAGTTGAACTAGATTTTCTCAAGTTTTAAAAACTTGAACGAGTTTTGTTTAATTTCCATACACTCATCCTAAAGATTTTAAACTGGATTTACGCCTCACATTTCGGGTTAAAGACGACGATAAAGAGTGAGGAAGAGTAAGAGACTACGGAAGGAACTATTTTAGTCTGCTTCGTATCAAAGTCGTTCCTTCAAGAAATACGGTACCCTCAATGCAAGTAAATGCTATGTATGATGGGAAGCGTCGTGAAATATTGCTATATTATCTATGATGAAGAAGGCAAAGAATTAGCGAGCCCTTTTGTAGTACTGGCTTAAGTTAATGATGCGTTTATAAGTGTGTATTAGCAGAAAATTAGTCTCTTTATTCTGTGGTATTAGTCTCCCTACAGTGAAGCGTTCTGCAGGCATCTTAATAGAATTAATATTATCGGCCAAATATAGTATTTCGTGGCTGTGCTTATAACTGTTATTACGAATACTTCTGAAAATAATCTAACATAAGTTAGGTAAGTATACACTTATTTAATTTTTCAAAATTAAAGCATTCGTGCTAAGGCCCTATCTTGCGCAAAAGCTAAATATTTAAACCACTAGACTTCCTTGCATATAGCACAACGTAAGTATGTATGTATATGTAAAGATTTCCGTACCCTTTTAACTGTTGGCTGCTTGGAACCGTAACAAAAATTTAAGGTGTGGGGTCGAAACGATCCGACCGCATTTGTAGGGTAATTTGTTTGAATTTGATTTAACACCGCGTTCTAGTGTTTGTTTTCACACGCATTTTATATAGACGAGGATTAAATTCTTTTATTTTAGTAATAACTGTTTATACATGATTTAGTCCCGATTTCGATTTAGATATGTTTGTTTAATGCTTTCATCTGGCAGCCAGAGAAATCAAACGAGCATCTAGTTTGCTACTTGATATAAAAAGTTACGCTAAAATTTCGATTGCAAAGCTGGCTTATTTATATTAGAGCGAGATATTTTTTATAAACATAAAAAATCATATTAAAATGTAACATCATCAGCAGTTCGGCTAGTAGCTCCCTTTTTTGTGACAATGACTTACGCGTGGACACTTTTCCCCCAGAGGGCGCCCTTGTAGTTATTGACATTTACTTTCCGAGGGTAAACAGTGGCGGTCACAGTGGCAGGGATGTTAGTCGACTGCCGCATAACGCGTCTCTTCCGGGTTACCGGCTGCGTTTTATCACCTATTGTTGCCTTCAATAAAGTTTCAGTATCACAAAACGATGCTAAACGCATACCTTGGTTTAATCTTGCTTTAATATTTTTGGACCTTACCAATCTATATAGAATATATCGCACACCTAGATAAAGAGTAGCACAACTCAAAACTTAAAATCTAGTTATTGCCATTATCAGAAACTGCATCAAAAACTACGTGTACTCCAAAGACACAAAAAAGTGATATTTTGAGTTGTGCTATTGTTTATCTAGGTGTGCGATATATGTATAAACATTCGGAAGTCCTCGCTGACAAACTGTAGAAAGTTTCGGTCAGGTAAAGCGATTCTTCAATTTATTTCTTGGCATAATGGGTTAAAGTCGAATTTTGACTACATACCGGGTCCTTTAGTTTTATTAATTGTTTGTACGGGAACTATAGATGTAAAAAAGCCGATTTAAAACGTTTAAAACCAAAAGTGGCGGTTTAAAACCCCAAATAAATCTTTTTAAACGGTTTAAAACTCGCCTTCTAAAATAATTAAGAACAGTGTTTTTACACATAATTATCGACAATACTTGGTATTGTGTTAATTACCTATGCAG
>LGAG01000407.1:53042-77104 GCA_001278395.1 Lerema accius
TTTTATGAACGATATCTCAGAAAATAAACATATTTTCTTAAATTATCTTCCATCATCATCAAGAATGCTATAAATTACAAATATATTCCAAATTTCATACAGATACAAAGATAAATGCAGTTTTACGCCAATTTGAATCTTTAAAATGCTCTCCTGTAAAATTGCGATTTTGGAGATACAACAACTTACGTAGGAGGGGTCGATATGTATATCGTAAGGTCGTGTGCGTGTGTTGTGTACTGTATCTGGTTTGGACGAGCCGCCAAGTAGGGAAGTAAGTCGCGTGAAGATCACTAATATCCCTTCAGCCAGCTTAAAGGTAAGTCTAGACTAGTGTAGTATACGCCCGCACACGAAACCTGCTCTGGTTAGCGTTCGGTACTATCACTGTGCTGACGCGCCAACAGCTATTGACGTGAAATTTTAGTTCATCATTTAAATGTCTGCCTAGCTAGGAATGCAACCCTGGACCCATTGAACAGCGTTAAAGCGTAATGACTATTGCAGCATAAGGGTCGGTTTATCGGCATAATTTACTTCATAATCAAGTTTATAAATTACTAAACTAAACTCTATCAAGAAACATTATCAATATAGCGGCAAAAGAAAGGCCATTTAAATTTTCTTCTCAGAGAAAAGTATTACCTACAGGGAAAATCAGTAATTCCTCCTGCTGCCGAGAATTGCAAAATGAAGCAACGTTCACCGCTAAGAGACATTAAGCTTGCGTGCGTACATCTCCCCTGTGTAGTTGTCTTAAGTCCCTCAAGCCACAAAGCTTGCAACTCTGACTAATCGCTTGGTAGGGAACATTATTTTTTGAAGCTTTGCTAGCTATTTAGTCCTAGACTTTCTTTGCTCGTAAATTGAAGGTACTTTCTTTTTAGACTACGATTTTTTTTTTCCCTTTTCTGAAATGCCGTTGAGATTTAATTCCTAAAGGTTTCAAAACAAGTAGGTGGTTATATTATTTTCAATATCTGTTAAAAGTCGCAAACATTTTATACTGTTACCAATATCGTCGAAATCGTATTGAAAGTATTTCATGCTTACATACAGGAATCATGAAGCTTTTGGTAAAATACTGAATTTCTGAGCTTATAAAAATGTTAATAAATGCTGTGCTATATTGGGTCACTTCACTTAATTTATACGAAGCAATTCACCTACATCATTTAAATTGTATTCGGAGTTCAATATTGGGGACATTAATTTTGAAATTAATTAGTTGCTATCCGCTTGTTTTTGCTATAGAAGTGTCAAAGAAACTGAACATAAATCCAGAACTTACATACATACGAATGTTCTAGGACTTGTCTGATCAAAGGTCTGGTGACGGTAGATGTATAGAAAGTTTTGATAATAGTACATTAAATTTTGTATTAATAATAATCGGATTTAGACAAAATAAACTTTGAGATTGCTGGAATTGACTTGATTCGCCAAGTTACTATTTGATTTAAGTCTGTTTTTTTTCCACCTTGTACTAAAAAAATCATGTTTGGAGTGAACATCAATAATTAGAACATGTGTCAGTGTGTAAAATTCTGCGGGAAATCAGCTTTAATAATAATAATATAAAAGTAGAGAAATATCGATAAGTTTCCGATGAGGCATCGAGGAGTTATTCTGGTGTCGTGGTTCCGTTTATTCGGTCCCCTGCCTTTACTGCAGCGATTATTGAGTAACAGCCTGTTAGGCGAATACTGCTACGGTTATGATGTGTACAATAAACTTTTATTTTAGTAGCATTTAAGCTTGCTAATGTGAGGCTGGACGTCGTATTTACTTCATGTATAATGTCGAGGATAACTAGAGAAATGTTAAGAATTTACATAAGTGTCAACATGTATATTACCTATTATTATAGTTACTACCGGTGTCGAAATAGAATTTATTTCAATTGACTAACACTCTAAAGGCAGAAAAAAAAAATGTTTAACTGCGTTTAAATAAATTATGTATGCGACAACGTTTAATTGATTTTAACACATTGACAATTCCACCTTTAAAAATAAATGCTAGTAACAAATTCCTTTTTGAAACAGAAAATCTATTAGTTTTGTCTATAATAATATTATGTACATCAGGTAGTCGTAAATGGTCCACGGTATGTAGAGGATAGTTTGTTGCAAAACTAATTGCTACCTTTTCTGATATATCCTTGAAATTGTTAAATATAATAAAATCTACATTAACAAAACCGCAGGTTAAAAAGACAAAATGCGATTACTAATTATTACGCGATATACAACACAATAATTAAAGTGATTGGAATTAATGTGGCACATTAATTTTGCTCGTACTAATCTCTCTGTCTAATGTCTCTTCGAGTAAATACTTAAGCTATTTCGCTGTAGTTTCACAAACACTTTCAGTTGAACGATTTATCATCTGAATTGTAAAATGAATAACTCATTTTGAAATACAATTTCTTTCATTCATTTTCTTTGTTCATGTGACGTATTTCGCAGGATTTAGTATCCTTAAAGACTTGGAGGATTGAGGGAGCATACTCCATGCTGTGCTAGTACGAATTTTTAAAAGTTAGTAGTAATTACTGTCACAGCAAGGTAGACAATTTTCTAGATTCATAAATTCAGTCTCAATAATAATAATCAGGTTCGGATTTTTTCACAGTATGAATCTCTATAAGAACATTACAATGCAATATAATGCCACTGAAAACATTATAGAGGACTTTTAAGTACGCAGGTGCCTTAGCGAAATGATAGGACATTATATTTCTTGTACGCTTAAGTATGAAACTTACTGATACACGTAAAATTGTTTATACTTGAGAATCGGAGATAAACGTTCAAGCAATTACATTAGATTTATGTATTACTTTCGCTCGATTACGAGCCCATAAACGCAATGAACCTTTATATAAACTCATGAAACTTCTCATAAACTCAAATAACAGATTACTGAAACAATTGTAGTAAATTGAGCTAGAAAATAAACCCAATACATTTCCTCAATAAGAGTAATCGAACAGGATGAAGGTACTCATAAACCAAAACTATAGAGGCCGCAGCGAATATTTTTTCTCAGGAAGTTTGTTTGTCGAGACGAAACCGCGAATGTGTCAATGTCTTGTTTATGGACAGTGATAAATCGGAAACCACGGACCTCTATTTCACTTTTAGCTCGACTAGTCGCTATGTTTTTTTTTTACTTCGGACAAATTTCGAGGAAATGTGAGATAAATCCAAGTCGTTTGGGACATTTTCCTTTGTTTGAATAAAATGAAAATGAAAGCATGATAAAAATATGTCAATTTTGCAAGAAATATTTTTATTTATTAGGTAAGTAGGAGAAAATAAAATGCAAACATATTTTATTGTATAACTGTCTATACAACGTTATTAAAAATTATGATACTAAAAAAAGGAAAAGCAAACATAATATCATATGTTGTACAATAAGATTTACTGCGGGGACTGTAGTGGATAGTGGATATTTTATTTTGTCTGTACGAAAAAGCCTAGGAGAGTTTGTGAACTAATTCTAGTTCTTCAGATTTATATCCATAAATCTTGTAAGTAACAAAATATTCCTCTATTCCATGAATGAAATACGAAAAAATATGTTTATTAACAGGCTTAAAACATGAGTTTATACTCAGATTATGCTATTTTAGACTTATAATACGTTTATTCCAAAGAAAAATTAAAGTTTGCTCACTGCTTAGGTACTTTATGTTTAATATTTCTGAATGCTCAAAAACTATTGAACAAAAATAGTCAAAGTTTACTAATGAGGAGGGTACTTAAGAGACATTATAAGCTTGCTAATAGAATACGACTAATAGTAATATTATGTTTAACATAATTTAGTTAGGCTGTGTGGTATCACCAGGCAACGATAACGCCGGTACGTTGCCAAATAGCCTCGGTCACTTATTCGGATTATATTTGTTTTACTGTAATCATACACATGACACTACGTTTTCATATTATAACTATAGTAAACAATTTCATCAACACTCAGTTTACTGTGTCATTAAACTAGAAACAGAATACATTAAATGACAAATTGTCTGAAAACAGCTTTCGGATTAATCGGATGTTGTAGCTTTATTGGCTAACGCATCAATAATTAAATCAGATGACATCTTCTGTATAAATTCTATTATTGGTTGGAGATAATACTTTCCTCCGCCAATCCGCACTGGAGCAGCGTGGTGGAGCAATCTTTAAGCTCCTCAGTCAGGTATAAGGAGAAATCTGTGCTCAGTAATGAGCCTTAGACGGGTTGACTTCACAGGTATTTACATAATTAAGTATGTTTAAAAATTGTACAAAAAAAATATTATCGTCATTTCGCACGGTAAAAACTGGCACGATCGAGCGACTTGGCGCTTCTCGAATTTACCTAACATCTCGCACGTTCGTAAACCGCAAGCGAAGTAGGTACCTAATGAAAAGTGGTTACCAACTCGTTGACGTTATAAATGACGAATAATAATACTGAGAACCATACATGTATGTATTAGATATTTAGCATTCTATAGATCATTATAAACGTTTTGTTAAATTACATTTTAACAGGTTCCTGACCGAAATTCTAACGTCAAGTTATGAGATTAAACTAAATAAATTCATCACAGAGTTACCAAGGCAATTTGTAAGAGTACCTGGTTTAAATTAGCTTAGCGTGCTAAAATCGGTCTATGCGGCTTGCTATCTAGTCTAGCTACGGAGCAAGCCCGTTGCCAAATATCCTCCGCTGCATATCATTTCGGTTATTTTAAGCTATACAGAAGAGCCCTATTTAGAAGGAGCGTGAATAATATTTTACGTTAGATATTACTGTATTTTAGAAAATATTTACTAGTAGTAGTTACACTAATAGTTACAAGAAACAATTATAATGATTGCTATCGAAGATCAAACTAATAGTCTTAAAAGGTTTCAATAGAAATTGCCACTGAATTTCAAATTCTACTTTCCATGGCAACGTTGGTATTAGATGTATACTAAATGTAATAGTAGTTCGTCTCTACGGGCACACTATAAGTAGAGTATTTATTACATAGATTCATTAGATAGTCGTAGTTGCCAAGGCAATTTGTAAGGGTACTTAGCATAAATTAGCCTAGCGAACTGAAATGGCGTCCATTGCATATAGGGCGTGTGCGGGTTGGCATGGGGTTGCGATAGTGCCAGTACATTGCCAAATAGCCAAATCCAAATGATAAGCGGTCATATCATTTGGGTTACATTGACTGGCTATAATTCATATTTGCCCAATATTTGCAGAATTAATTGATGATTATGAAATTTTAGTAACGTAAGTAAATATTTGAAAGGAGCTCCAAATTCGATTCAAACTTATTACGATTCATTAGAATTCTCAGTAATTTATTTTAAGTTGTTTTATAAATTTTATAATGGTAACTCTGTCGTATTAAAAATAAACAATTTATTTTACAAAATCACTTTTTGAGCATTTTTCAAAAGTTCGTGTTTTTGAACATTAATCCTTTACGTTAACGCGATACAGCAATTAAGTCGCAAGCATTTTAACACAAACAAAATTCTAACTCAACAATTTTCAAACAAGCATAATAAAAGTTGTGCCATTTGAAATTCTCATACTATTTTCGTATGTAGGTTAGAGCGAATAGTACAATGGAAAATGTATATTGGCTGTATCTGAAACTAAGCAAAATGATTCCGTTTTCACATCGCTTCCAAATGTTGCCAACGTAGTTTTGTTACTAAACAACAACGCATACTTCACTACTTAACAATTTCATCATCAAAATTAAAGTTTGGTCATTTTTTCGTACCATTATATTCAGTAAAAAAGTCATGAATATCACATTCAAAAAGTTACCAACGTAGTTTTGTTACCAAAGAATATCGCATACATTCAAGTACTTATCAATTTATTAACCAAAATTAAAGCTTGATAACTTTTTAGCAGCGTTAATACAATAGAAACGTCATGTCACGAGTGTGATGGCATTGTAAATTCAAACGACGTTGTATTTTATATTCGGACAAAACGAACAGCGGCCGTCAAAATTAACGCAGTGGTCAAAGCGCTTTTCCACTCTGTTTTATGTGTCACGCATCAGATTTTCAGCGTTCATACTAACCTATCATCATATAGGTGGTTGTAAAAACCGATTTCAACGAATGCAATGACGTCATCTAGTGTTGGTGCATTTAAAATGCTCTGCGCATATTTTTTACGAAATTGTGGATGTTTCCAGGCCAAGGCATCTAAAAGGAGCCGATGACTTGGAAAGCATTGGTCTCCCCGCTCGATTTGCACTGCAAATTGATTTTTATAGCGATCGGGGGATCTATTTCTAAGCTTTTTGTTTGTCATCGAAAACGCTTGTGTTGATAAGTTTTCTTTTGTCGTGTATTAATAACGAAGATTTATGTGACAAACGTGATCTTATTTATTTTCTGTAGATAATATATGTAAGTTAAAACGTAATGCATTGCTTATTATTTTGTGTGTTTTCCTATAGTCTGTAATATTAGTACAATTTGAATTGGAGATCTGATAAATTCCAGTGTGAATTGAGAATCAATTTATAGGCTGTTTGCAAAAGTTTATTTGCTCTAAAAAGTATCTAATTACTTTTAATATTTAACTTATTTTATTTATTACCTTATCTTACATAACAATAGAATGAAGTAGCACCTTTTAATTTTGTATTACCGAAGCTATTATTGTCAAACATTAAAATTGTGTCTTATATTAAGAATCATTTTGGTTTCGCGTCTTGCAAAATAGTTATCTAGAATTGCAGCCATTTACAACTTGTACCTACTTATTTCCTTCTTTTATTTGAATCTTTGTTCCAAGCACCGTCTTCGTGGCTTTTCATCGTAAACTTATTTATACAGTTACAATGTTTTCAAAGCCATTCTTATAATTTAAACCCACTGTCAAGAGTAACATTTTATTTGTATAAAGTGCGCTGTATATAATGTTTAGCTTGATATAATTCTAGTTTATTGCGGCTAGAAACTGCGCCCCGACGCTTACACTGACAGCGCAGGATGTTGGTTTTCCGCTGAGCGATTGGTATTTAACTTTGGCTGAACGCTGAAATTCATGAACGTTTCACAGTAAAACGTCTATGAATTCAACTTGGATAAATCGATCGCTAGTTTAATAAGTAAGTATCTGATCGGGAACGCTTGTTTCAATATGTTACGAGTCTATAGTTTTAACTTTCAAGATAAAAGTTTTCATACTAAATTATTAGTAGCTCTATAAAGTTAGTAGTTACTATTTAAATTCCAAATTTGCGTACACTTATAATTTAATAATGATAAGGAACAGAATTCACCTTATAATTAATGATCGACAATTTTAAGAGCTTCGTTATTTTGTTGTTTTTATGTCCAATAACAAAATTAAAAAAATCACAAGTATTAAAATTCAGCATGAATGAAACTCTTTTGACCACAAAAATTGCATTTATGAAACCTAAGTTTTGTTCAAAATTCAATTGACGTCAATTAAAAGAGATACCGAAGTGATTTCAAACGATACCTATCTACCTAAGGTACCTAGTTATTTTTTATTGGAGTTGTTAGGTAATACTCTTTACAATATTATTAACTCTTGAGTCACTATAAGACTGAGATCTAGTGACGTGATCCACTTACCTTTACGTATGATCTTTTGAGGTGTCGTTTCCCGAAGTCGACTACGTAATCGCTCTTCTTTGCAGAACTGAACCTGTTTTATGTAGAAACTTTTGCCGTTGAAGTTTCAAAACGTCTTTTATAATGGCTTTTAAGTGTGATGAGTAGTCCAATATACATAAATAGTCTGCTATATGCTATGACCGTATTGCGGACGAGTACTTAATATGTACTTAGATACGAATGACTTAGAATCTACTTAAGAATTTTATTAGCATTTATTTAGTCGGTGGCACTTACATTTCACTGATAATGAATAGCAAATATTAACAGTTTGTTTTTTAATATTTTTCCCAATTTTATGTCTCTAAATGCTGACACCAAACACGAACCTTCTGCAGCATACGAGTAATTTAAGGGTAGTATATTTGAAATATCAGAAAATCTTCAAAAGATCTGTTAACACTACTGTTCTAGATACCGTTGTTAAAAATCCAATAATGTATAAAAATCTTTAAATCTGTCCGAACTTTCTGTGTATTTGGGCAAACATTGCAGCAAAGTTACTCGTGACTTAATAGCCGGTAACTTTCCGGCGCGAACTATCCGACAACTTACGATCACTACTTTAAGCGTCGGGATAAGCCTTTTTGTTATATTATGTTTTTGTTGTATTTGTGTTTGATTTTTCTCCTTTAAGTTCTACCTTTAAGTAAGTTATTTTTGGTTCCCTATAAATGCTGCTAAATTATAGGCATCTGAAGCCCTGTTAAGCAGATAGCAGTTACCCACTCAGTGATAATACAAAAAAGAAGAAATGTGATTGGACCCATTAATAATGTGAGATTTCCGTTTGCAGTCTGGGTTTTTAGCTTTTTCTGTAGTTCATGAAAACCACGACACAGGGAGTCATAGTATGGGACTCAGTGCCGTCTTAAGCATATTGCGCGCCGGGGTGCTATTGATTAGCCGGCGCCCCTATTGATGCAAAAAAAACGCGAAATAATTTCAATTTTACATTTATTAATTTCTCAAAATTCTGTTATTTATGTACATAAAAAAAAATCGCAAATAATTTAAATGTAAACACCTAATAAAAATCTAAGTTTCTAGTGCTCGGCGCCCCCTAATACCTGGCGCCCGGGTGCGGCTGCACCCCTTGAACCCCCGGGTAAAGACGGCCCTGATGGGACTGTAAGTGGGTAAAGTTATTTAGTTGTTTGTGTGTCTATACATGCTGTGTCCGTTATAATTTAAGTGTGAGCCTGTGTCAGCGCATATTAAGAAATCATTTGGAGAGGCAATGAACTCGTTCTAAAATAGGTCTCTAAACCTAGAAGTTTCTCAGAAAATACTAGAAACTCTTATAGTCTACGGCCCACAGATTTCAATCTTCGCTGAACGAGTTAAGTTTTAAGAGTAGTCGTGATTTAAATGAGCAAGATTACTAGGCTCAATAATGTTGAATTAAATTTGGTATTAAATAAAACAGAACGGTTATTGTAAAAATTGTGATATATTCTTTCTTAAACTATGAATATTTAACTGTACAAAATACACGATGATTTCTAATTTACATAATTAATATATTATATATATTTAACAAAATAACTATAATAATAAAAAATATTATTCAATGGCTGGCGAAGACCGATCGTTTGTTAATGCTTTTCTCAGTTTCACTGTTGCGAATTGTTGTGGCCTGCATTTAAAAAGATATATTACAGTTTTGCCATAATTAAAAATAGAAGATTAAGGGTTTCTTAAATATAGACAGATTTAATAAAGAAGTTATTGCTTTCCTCATTTTCAAAAGTCTGATACTGTCACTAGAAAGAAAAAAAATAATCTTTTATAATAAAAGTAATCATTACATCATTAGCACAAAATCTAGACTCGTTTTTATGTAACACTTAGTGATAGATTTACTTAAAGCATTTATCTATTCAAATTTAACGAGCTCACTCTGTAAAGAACATTTTTAGTCCTGAAAAAAGATGTGGAACATGTTACGTCAACGTTGCCCGAGCACGTACTTGACTCTTTTATCACTTTTTAAGCGTTTAAGTCCACTAAAACTCGTTTTAAAGGACTAAATGTAAAAATTAGGATGCATTTTCTGTCCTATTTTTATTTTGTAAGCAGGAACAAATTGAAGGCTTAACAAATATAGTCTGGTCACACCATTTCTAGAAGGATAGTGTTATAGCAAATCTACCAATAAGTTTTTATCAACAAAACGTTTAAAGCTCTTGAGGATAAGCAATAACAATTATCTTATATTATAAATTATGCATTACGTATGAATGTTACTTAAAATGTCGATTTGTATTTGACGATTAAATGTAAATTCCCTTAGATAATTCCAAAATCAAAGACGTAACGATAACAATAACAAAATATAGAATTATAAAGTATATACACTACTGTTAACATTAGTATAAAAATGACTACGTATAGCGGTAATATAGGTTGAATATTAATTTAATTTTAATAAATGGTTTACGAGCAAATACTTCTACACATATTTAAGGCTGTATAATATTTTCGCCATAATGCAATATAGACAAAAGTTATATTTATATTTTGTTTAAAATTATAAATAGCAGACGACTACAAAATTATGTCAATAACAAAATTAACGAAAATATAACAAACGAAAATTAAAAAAGCTTAAAAGTTACTACTTGTACATGGCAGTTTCCCGGCCCCATAAATCATACCACGGCCCGAAAGTATGGCCTTCCTCCGCTAATTCGTTTCCCTCAGAGGGTCGCTTTAGGAGTTTTGTACGGGGAAGAAGCTGCGGTCTCTGTTGTTTTAACGCTTCATTGAATTTCTGATCATCTGATTCACTGTACGGTCCTTCACTCCTACGATCCATAAAACGTCTGGCTTCAAGTCGCGCTTCTTCTTGCCTTATCTTGGACTTTTCAGCTTTCTTAGAGTCTGTCTCATAATCATATCGAGATGATCGTCTTTCTTGATCACTGAAGTATGATATATTTGACTCGTAGTACCTTTCTTCTTTACGTCCATTGTATGGTAACGTACTATCGTCGTAACTTCTGTTTATTCTATTCCTTGGACGGGTGTCCCTGTTTTTCGAATCTGTAAACTCTTTTCTTACATGACGTCGATCAAGGGAATAATCGATTCTTGGCTCCTTATTCTCAAAGTTTCTACTTGATTCCTTTTTTTGACTCCTTGTTTCGGCTTGTGGGTATTCCTTATGAGCTTTCGTTTCAAAGTTATTGTGCTGACGACTTTTTTCTTCATTACTTGGCCGTTTTTTATATTTTAAAGTTCCTTCGTCATGGCCATTGTAGGTATCATCATTTCGCATGTCATTATTATTACGTTCTGTAGTAACTCCATAACGGTCAGTGTGTATCTCATTGTCTTTGTACTTCAAAGTTTCTGATGATGCCGAGAATGTTTTAATTTCTTTGGAATTGTCTTTGAAAGTTTTAAATTCCATCTTAGGCGGAGTTCGTTCATGAGACGATTTTTTATTTTTGTCTGATGATATAGTAGAACGGACATGTGGTTTTATTGGCGTTACTTCAATTTCTTCAAATTCTGGCATGTACGCATTTTCTTTGTTATTTTTTACTTCATCGTTTAGTAATTGCGCCTGCCGACGACGATCAAGTTCCTGTTGCTTTTTGGACGTCATATGATCATCGACTATTATACAGTCGTACGGATCAGTACTGGAAGCTATGGAATTAACATCGGAACTGCTGTCATTATCATATCTTTGCAAAATTTCTCTTCGTTTTACAGTTTTCATTACAAAACCTTCACCGTTTTCATCATTGTAAAAACTGTTTTCAAAATTAGTTTTGATAGTACTTGTATTAGTTAAATCAGAATGCCTAGATTCATTTCTCGGAACAAATTCATCACGTTTTTCTTCAACTATTGACTTCTCAGACATGCTCTTTTTGTTAATTTGAGGTTGATTATAAGTCTCGTTTCCTTTTCTCCCCTTTTCTAATCGTTCTCCATTTTGAATTGAGCCAAGACTTCTAGCTTGTCGTATTCCACCATTTACCTTTACATCTTTTCTGTCAATAGTTTCATGAGGTCGTGTTTGAAGATTTTCTGACGACGATTTTTCAGCACCATTTTGTTTTCGTTGATCTGGGATATCCGGCGCTGGCCTTAACTCTTTCTTAAGTTTACCAATAAACTTTTTCTTATATTCTGGTACCGTGTCAACAATATCGCGATGCTGCCATAGCGACATTCCTTCCATTATCTCTTCAGATGTTGTCCGTCCGAACTTCCAAAATGACTTGGTCCTCTTGACCTTTTGTGAATCCTTGTCCATTTCTAGCATATTGCGTAAAATCAACTGTTGATCATCAGTCAAATATCCATTGGCTGTATTATTTTGCTTTGGCCCTCGTTTTAAGCTTTGAGTTTTGAGTAAGTAGGATTTATGGTCGGTGTTTTGCTGAGCAGATTTACTACGAAAATATATATAAAATATAGCATAAGTAAATTTAAAAAAAGAATTCTAAGCAACAAAATGTCAAGCATGTAACTAAAGTGTATTTTATGTACTCTGAAATTAACTTCTGTGTACATACCTAATAGGTACTCGATGTCGTTGTGCCTCTTCATCACTGTAATCTACATCTGGTTGTGGTGGAGGTTCGTTTGAGAAACCTGAGTCATTCGAGCTGTGAAGTGAGACATTGCCAACTGCACCCACAGCTGATACCACTGTTTTGGCTGGAGCTGCTTTATTCTGAGCCAGCTGTAAAAGGTGAACCATAATTATTATGAAATAGGCTATATTAAATGTATTTTGTACGATATTCATGGTAATGATGTGCGGTACAAATATTAGAAATTATGTTAAAGCAAGTTTTTATCTTTATAAATTACCTGTGATCGCATTGGTAATGTTTGTGGACCAAAACTCCTGGTTTCGATAACAGCGTGAGTCGTAAAACTTGCAGCTGATGTTGAGTTCTTGATAGCGCTGGTGGCTGATGGAGTTGCCGATGGATGGAAAGTGGCACTCGCTGATGAACTTAATGCACTTGGAGATGGAGCCGGTAGCGTTGGAGGCAAGCCTGGAGAACTAGTACCGAGACGACCCTAGGAAAGAAAATGCAATTAGACACTGCAAAAAGATTTTTACTAACTTATGTTGATATAAGTGATGTATAATAGATTTTAACAATTACCTTGGTAACATGATGAGCAGTAACCGTATCACCAAACATGCGTGCCGGTGGATGGGAATGACTATGAGATGATGTGTTACTTGATGATATTTGCGCATGAGCTACCGGCGCTGGTGGTGGTGTTTCACTTGGCGTTTGTGCCATACTCCAACGAGCCGGAGAATTTCCGCTAAAATGAAAAAAATATTTTTAATGTTTTATTATTACATTTTTAAACATAGCAAAACCGAGGCAATGATAATTGAAAAGTGACTATTTGATCTGTCAACAAAAAAATGTTTCGCGATCTTAGATAGGAGATTCATTTTAGTATTTGGACCTTTATAACTTTTAGCCGTCTAGCTTTTGACGTAATCAGTTTTTTCGTCATCAAATGGGCATTTTTATCCTTTACTATTTCATATACAGGAATATAGTTTATAAATTACCCAGTATCGTCGTTTGGTATCGGCTCAGTATAGGCTAAGGGGAACCACCCAGCGCTGTGTGTTCGTAAGTTCTCTCCATATTGCCACCCTTTCGTCCTGTCGCCAAGTAGCGCAAGTACATCTCCTTGTTGGAAGCTTAACTGGTTATCTCCAGCAGCTGCATATGCGTATAGTGCTCGAGCCAACGGTGGGTCACGGGAGGTACACGTCGGTGGTGCTAATGATGATGGACGGATGGATGTACGAGTGTCAGTATCTGTAAATAAATGAAAGTATGATATCCCAGACATCGAGTTATACCGCGTCGACATTACGTGTCAAAACTAAATTTCCGGTATAATAGAAAATGTTACTGTAAATCAAATATAATACATTAGTTTTGGAATTAACGGCGATATTTTTTACGTATACGTATTAAATGTGAGCCGTGGAGCCATAAATACTCGCCGTTCGTAAATATTGGAAATTTTAATATGTGCAACAGATCGCTGATGTGCATTGTCATACAAAGCAATTTAATCTTGCATAATAAATGTATGTATATTATATATCACATGTAAGTTTAAGGTACAATTGGTTAACAGATACCATATTTTACAAAAGCAATTCAATGCAAAAAGTATTTATGAATTTTTGGTGTACCTAAATATTTACCTTGTTCGTCACCGTGAAGTGTTTGGAGGTTAAAATCTGATTTGGCCCTCGATAATCCTTGAGCAGGTGAACCAAGTTCTCCGATAGATCTTACATCGAGGCATGATGCGTCGACTGATCGAGTTTTTCGTAAAGCAGAACCCACAGATGCTCTGTCGTCGTCATCTCCAATGCGTGGACTAGCGTATACATCTTCGTCGGCCCAGAATGAGACTTGCTGTTTGGAACAAAAATTTAGGATCATTATCATGGCAGATTTTTACTAAACTCGTAGCATACCTATTGCTTTTTTGGCAAGTATGGTATTAAGAAGCTTTTTACTGAACAATAGATAAGAATGTATAAAAGTTTTCAATTTAACATTTTCATTCGCATTCAAACCACTTATTGTAACACAATTTTCGATTTCCAAAATACAAAAGGTCTGCTATACATATTAAAATTTACGATGCAAAAATCTTTTCTTCAGGTGACCGCGTAAACCTTTTAATAGAATTTTCCTTGACCCTGTCATTTACGCTTACCCTCATTCTGCTCACGAACATGGCTTCGACATTAGGAGGGAGGTACTCCCTAGTGCGGGATACTTCTAACCATTCGTCGAGGCCTGCGTTGTAAGCAGCGGCGCCGGCTGTGTGGTACGCAAGCCAGTGTTTTGCAAGGGAACATTGGCGTTCTAGTACAAAACCGTAACGACGCCGCTCTTGTGTCATCGCCTGTAAGTGGATATAGCTGTAGGCATAGGAGTGCAGTTCGATGTTTGTGAGCTATACACTAATTGCAGGAAAGTATGTTAGTAAGTCCTACAAATCTTTTATTTAAATGTTTACTGTTTTAGATAAGATATAGAAGTAAATAAATAAACTAAACATAATAAATGTTGTGTATCTTCGTAAATCAATTCAGAAATGTAATGAAAGAGAAATATTCTATACTTATGACTTGGCTTTGTTGTAATTCTATTGAAAAGAGCTAAATTTTTTTTTATCTTCTGTACTTACATTTTTCAAGCTTTGCTCACAAAATGCGTCTAATTTAGTTTTTTCTTCTTCCAATATCTGCATGCTCTGTAAGAAAACAAAAAACAATCAAGAAATGAAATACAGCCGAAGGAAGACATAACAACATTTATCTGAATTGTGAGTTAATAAATCTTCGTCGTGTGAATGTCTGAGTATTCTTTATGACATGAGGCACAAAGATTAGTTATATTGATACGAAGCCAATGCTTTGTTTTTTGTGAATGTTACAAATAAATTGGGTACGAAAAACACTTGTAACCATTTATCAACGAGTATTGTATTCGAATATGAATCAGAACGAAATTAAACACTTATTTTAGGCATGGTAGATAATGATTCATGAGTCATAATAATTTACCTGTATTCGTAACATACCTACGTGTTACGTCAGAATCATGAGTGCTTAGAATACCTATTAAATGCATCCTGCCCTATTTAAAGATATTTTTTAACAGAACTAGCTATACGCAATTGAAAAAAAAATTGTACGAAGTATCATCCTGCTAAGTACATTTCTAAGGCTTTCAGTTACTTAAGTAGATTTTTAAAATCCTAAAAGATTAGTCATTTTCTGACTTAAAATGGTAATATTTTCTGAATTACTTGAGAAGTACCTTCATTTCTTTGTCCATGGCTGAACCGACTTTCGTGGCATTTGTCTTCTTCTTACGTTGCTTTTTGATTGTAGCAGCTGCCTTGCTGTAGCTCTCCGAACGCAGCTTGTGTTGTTGTAAAAACCTTTTTTGCTCCGACTATAAACAGATTAATGATCGTGACTTTATGGTTCTTATTATTAATATCATTGGAATTTCCTTACTCAAATTAGTTATGGGTTATGTCATGAACTCATTCACGATATTTAACTTTTATAGTATCAGTTATTACTATATTCACGTCACCATTAACATTTAATAAGTATTTACTTATAATTAGTAAAACTTTGTAAGTGTTGATCAAACAAATCTCATTTGGCTTTCACACCAAAATTAGAATCTTCTCAATTCAAAAATTGTCCCCTTATCTAAACTTATTTAGAATTCAGTACTCGTTATTTAGACAAAGCGTAAAAGTTTATATTACAATTCCCACCGTGGCGATTCGGAACGAAATTAAAAAGGTAGACTTAGCTCTGGAGGTTGGAAACGAAGGTAGGTATATGACAGTAGGCCATTCAATTCCGGAGAAACTTTCTTAATAGAAATTCTTATCTTAATAAACGGAATGCTTTAAGTTATTTGAACTTTGAGTCCTATTACTTTGTCTAGTCAGTACCTAAGCAATTTCTAATAAACTTGTAATACGAGAGGCAATACGAATGAGAAGAAGCATTTTATAGGAATTTCTAATACAAGTAGGTAACTAGAATCAGTATGAGATAGTAAAGAAAGTACCTATGATAAAATTTAAATCAACAATCATTATTTTAATGATAACAGATACTTTAATGTTATTGAAGTAACAAAGAAAGTTTATTCAAGTAAATCTACAATTAAAATTTTCGTTGAAACTACTTTTTGACCACCAAAGTATTGCTGATGTCTTTGGTGCTAATAGTGATTATATACGATTCTACTTTATAAACAATGCTAAAGAAAAAAAAAACTATTTTATTATTTACCTGTACTACTTTTGTATCTTTCTCCAGATTAGTTTCCAAGGGGACCAGTAGATCTACGTAGAACGCCTTCAGCTGTATGAAACAAATAAATTATGGATTATGGCCAGGCCAGAAATAAAAAAGTTTTTATGGCAGGTGTTTTATGAGGAAAATAAGTATTCGCATACTGCCACTTTTCGTGTTAATAAACGTTTTTATCTTCTATTTCCATTTAATCTTCTTGTTTAATTCAGGTATAACGTAATTTTTGTTTGCACATTTAGAAGAAAAGATGATAAATACATAAAAAATATAACATGTAGATTCGGTTATATTATTGTATGAAAAAGGTCATTAATATTTTTTCATTCGTAACTTACAATATTCATTTGTTGGTCTTGAATTTCTCGATAAACTTCAACGACTTTCATAAGGGCTGTTCCTGGAATAAAAATATATTATTATGAAAAATGCTTTGTTAGTAGTAACACAAAAGAAGAGGGTTACTCTTAACTACACGAAAGAAACCAACCCAAGCAATGCAAATGTAAGCTACATTAGGGATCCTTATGAAATGAATTTGAAGTATTGTTATTAAAATTTTACCGAGCATTTTAAATTGAATCTTTCTCGTATTAATATAAAGATATTCCCTGCTACAATAGATCGTAAATTAATAAAAGTTAGTAACCAAGTAATTACTAAATTGGAATTTTGAAATTGTAACCACGAAGCATAGTAAGTACTCGTAGGTGCAGGTATCTCAATAATATGCAGTAATGCACCGGGCTGGTTGGCGCGCCTGCGCAATGCCCTTTCATCAAGCATTTGGTTTCAACGACTCTTGCGACACCATTCGTTTGAGAACTTCGAATGTTTGTCAGTATTACAGTATAGAATGCTTTATTTATTTTGTTACGGACATTTACTTCAAATACCTTTTTAGAAACGATAACATTAAGAAAAAATATATTGAATATAATGTTTTGTGTAGAATATTGAAAGAATTTCAGTTTTACTTTTTATTTGTCTACTTTCTTTTATTCTTACCATTGTATTTATAACAACCACTTCTTTTCTTTTCGCTGATAATAAAATTACAAGTGTATTTTTATATGAACACAATGAAAATATTTTATTTATTTTATTAGACAAATTAAGTAAGGGATGTATTGTGTGGGCTTTGGTTCGCTAATTTATATTTTTTTATATAATATACTGATTGACAACAGTGATTCTATTATTATTATTTTTGTCTCATTTTTATCACCAAGTTTTAATATTAATGGCGTGTCCCGTATTATTTGTAAGTTTGTCGTCCTGAGTACTTATATGAAGGTAGGTAAGTCACTTACAAAGTCTTTGGTGTTAACGTTAAAGTTAGGTTAATAATAATACTTACCAATATCAGCACATCCACCCCATGTTCCTTGCTGGGCTTGCCTGCCCAGCTTGCCCACTGCGTCCACGTACAGTCGAGATGCAGCCGCCGCACCTATGATAACAAATGTTCTGTTTTCTTACACTGTAATATGAGCAATACTTGTATGTAACGACCAGTAGGGCGTAATGGTTACCACGCCGGATCGCCGAAAGGTCCTGGGTTCGATTCCCAACGGGGTCGAAATTTAAATGATTAATGTGAATTTCGGTTATCGGTCTCGTGTGTTTCTGTGTTGTCCATGGCACCCTGTTTCCCTGAATCCTAGTGTGGGGCTATGAGTGTATAGCGTTATATGTATACCTAAATGTAGGTTTGGTGAAAACGGCATCACAAATTTCAATGAAAAATGTAAGTTGTAATTTTTTTGGATCTTAAGTCGAATAAAGATAAAAGAAGTTAAAAATCAAAACTTTACGAATTAAGTAATAACGTTAGTGTTACATCCATATTTTGATATTCTATTAGAATTTGAAAGTAACAATTCAATCCTCTAAATTATTACTAACAACAGGTCTGTTATAGGTGATTGGGGACCTGATAACAGTGGAGATTGGTCCCCAAGGTTGAGATAGTATCTAATACTTCAAATGGCAGTTTACATTATTGCAAGCGGTTTTTTTATAGTATATCAATGGTTACACGCCTAAATAAATACTTGTATCATGATTCATCTATTTATAAATGTAAAAGAATGAATATTTTATTACAGAGATTGCTTTACATTCACTGCCAAACTTTTGAGACTGATAAATCTATTCAATCTTAGTTCTCAGAACTATTGGCGATGGCGTATAAAATTAGTGGAGGGGTTCGTTTAACTAAGGAGAATTTTAGTCTGGGAGATTTCTCATTGATACTAGTTTTGGATAGCATGTCAGTAAGTTAGGTCACGTCAATCAGTCAGAAATCAATAAGCATTTTGTAAGTATACCATTGCCCAATTGCCATCACGCGGCCTAACGATTTGTGTTTAGATGCCAAAAATATGGAGAAGCTCCTTTTTCACTATAATCTGGAAGATGTTATTTATATGTGTATATTTTTGTCCCGGTTTCACATCAAAACGGATTAGCCGATTAAGAAGAATTTAAGCATATAGGTACATACTTTTAAACCTTGTAATCGGACCTTTACCTTTACCTTTACCTTTTGTTACGAAAATAAAACTTGAAAGGGTTACAATAGGGGAAGGAATGTACTTCGGAGAAAAGATTATTTTATGTGAATCCCCCGTCGATAAACTACGAACTAGTAAAGCTAAAGCATAAAAATATATGCAAAAATCTGGCAAAAATATAACGCTGAGATACGTTTAAGTTTTTCAAATGTTAGTTTATGAATAAGCATTGTAAGTTCAGACTAAAGAATAGAGTAATAAAACCTTCAAATTAAAACTGTAAGTCTGCAATGTACATGGTAGCTACACAATGCTCAAGTTTATTGCCGGTAGCGCACAACACTGTAGATAAGCCAACGGAGACTATTTGGCACAAACTGCGCCCTAGTTCTAGAGCCAACGAGCACTGGTTCTGCATATAGATGCAGTTTGGCTTGCCGTATATAAATTAATTGTTCATGTCTCATTGAGTAAGCGTAGCAGACGAACTCAGCTTTCGGAAGAGGTTGGAAACTTGACATGACTTGCCTTTGGGGATTCATATATGGAGATCATAATTTGAAGGAATCTTATTTATAAAATAATTCGTTTTCAGTAAACGGGATCGTCATTAGCAGAAAAATTTTGTATGATGGGCTTTTATTTGGTGAAAAATGTATAAATTCTGGTTCGTTTTCAAAAGATAAGTTTTACGTAATTTTATTGGATTTTATAATCATAATAGCAGTAACTACGAGTATTATTCTTACCAAGGTAAGAAAACATTAATCAAGTGCTATGAGATATTATAGAAGGAGCATTATTATCATATAATATCAAGTAGGCACACTTTAGCAGGTAAATCTTGGTCTTGAATGTTTAAGGAGGTACGAGTATGTAAATATTTATTGATTATATTGACTGATGAACAAATAATTAATTTGTTGCTTCTTCGTTAAACCGTTATAGTCTGCTCAGAATTCTTATGTGGTTTTGTATACAAAACACATGCTTAAAATACATAGAATTGTATTCGATAAAACTTTTCAGATAAACAGCTTAAAGTCTTACCGTGTAGAGCTTTTAAGTAAGCTTTTCCGGCCGTTATCATCTGCCGGGCACCTGGGTTGAACTTGTCCAGGATATTCTGAAACAAAACAAAATAGTTTCATTAGAAACGTATTTAATGTTATTGCTTTGTTACATAAAAGACAATATATATCTACTTATCCTTAAACTTGTATAATAAACAATTATGCTATACGTATTTGACTGTGATACGTGTTTTGAACGTTGATTTATCGCATTGGAGCTTAGGATACGAAACTTGCTCTAGCTTTTCAAATATTCCTGTATTAAAAAGAAAAGTAAGAAAAAGAAACAGTCTGAAATTTTTTGTAGTTTTAATAATCTCCTACGAGCCTAAGTACCGAGACAGCGATGTCTATACTTCTATGTATAATATACAAAAAAAAAACATTATAACGTAGGTGCCTATATATTTTATTTCATTCATTGAATAACTGTTTTGCGCAGAACCATCGTGACATACATATTCTCCAAGTAAATAGTCATAAAATATGCTAAAAGGGACATCAATAAATCTATTAGCGAACATACTTAAAACCTGTTTTACGGACAAACATTGATTTAGAATCGTGGACTAAACGAGGACTTGCAAATACACATTAGTATAGGAATGTGGCTATCAAGGATGGCAATTTAACCGAACATCTCACGAAATCATAGTAGGTACCTTATCTTAAACGTTAATAAATTAAAACAATGTAGGGAATCCAAGAGATTTGTGCTCGTTCATCTTGTTAAGTATCAGATGGGTTCTGACAAAGTTTTCACCATTAAATTGTAATAAAAATCGTAAAGCGTTAAATTATGGTCACGCTGCCCAAGTATTACGTATGTTTATTACTTCAATCGAGTTTGAAAACATTAAAGAAATAATGTTTGATGTTCTTTACATTAACTCAGTAACGTTAAACATTTTCATAGCAAGTCAAATAAATCAACTTGAGACTATATTTACGCCGAGAGTTAATAAAACCTTTGAATTACGCACGTGTTTTTAGGTTTCATTAGTAAATTTGAAACGCTTACAATTTTACTACGTCTACGTCTCTCGTGGGCCACAAACCGTACATGGTAAGAAATTCGCTTTGGCATGCGTATATAACATACATATTTATTAAAGCTAATATCACAACAGTGGCTTTTCCAAAGCAACTTGCACCACTTAAAGCGTAATAAATACATAATAGCAACCATTAAGTTCTTTTAAGTTTCTAGTCAATCAAATGAACGCTTCGACGTATCAGATTGAATCGTAACACTCCTTACAAATTGTAGAGAGTAGTCGTTTGTGCTACTTTGAAAGTTAATCTAACGCGCAAACATTTAGAGCCACGAAGGAAATCGAGGACTGGGACCGTAAATAGAAAAGATGGCGGAATGTGGTCTCTCAACTTGAGGAGAGCGGAGTAGTACTGAATTCTAAACACTAACTATATCTATGTCAATATAGGTACTAAATTCATCTAAGCATCTTGTAATAAATTCGTAATACATCAACTATTTGTCCTTATACGAAGGTATGCAGAAACGACTTTGTTATTCAATGTTAAAGAAACAGATAATTTATTAGTTCATAGTTATTTATTATTAATTATGTATGAAGAGTTTCCTCTAAGATCTGCACCGTATGAATGACAGAAAGATTGAGGTAAATCGGATCCAAGTTATGCTGAAATCTTAAAACTAAAACATAAATCAAACGCAAAACCTAATGGTAATTTAAATTGATTTATCAAATGTTTAATCTGGTAAAAATTACATTCATAACAGTACCGGTTTTGTTATCTCCTCGCGTTAATGTAAGCAAACCAAAAATTTATAAGATAAGCTCAAACAATAAATTCAATAGTTTTTACCACTATATTCACCGTTCTAACAAAGAGTCCGCCATTTAGCGACAAGTTCTTTCAAAGTAAATATATAGTAAGAAATTGAGGGCGTGATTAGATCGTAAATAGAGGTGCTAGTGGAATGTGGCCTTTCAAGGATGCTGCACTCCGGCCTTAAGGTGTGGCTAAACCGCTACTTACCGTACGACATTCCATTGTAAATATTGTTCGAGCCTCTCTTTAAAACCTAAATACCCTCGCTACAACCTAAATACCCTCAATAGATACGCACTTGATTTAATGATCCCCGGTTAGTAATCTTGATTGCAAAATATACGCTCAATACGGAGGCGAAGCTTTCATTTATTACCGGCCTTATTTTCCCTTGCACCTGATTGCTGGATAGTTAGATTATGTAGGACAATGAATTGGCGTGTAATTGCAATTTGTTCGAAGTAATACCAGCGGCAAAAGCAGGATTTGTGTTCGATAACTCTGTTTTGCGTGCAGTATAACAATCGACACACTGTTTAAAATAGGCTATAGACCGCAGTTAATTAATGAGATAATACTGCAAGTAAATATTTTTGAATGTCTTTTAACAAATGGCAAAACAATAAGCGTTAAAAAAATTCTATGGACCTCTAAAATGCTTTCACGTATAGCTCATTTTGAACATTGAACTACTAAGCTCATATTTTTCAACAAGGTTCATTTCTCCTTTGAAACCCGAAAGGTGCAAAGGTAAACTTCAGTCAAGTTCAGCGCACGTAATCCGACGTTATTGGCACATTACAAAAACCCAATGCATTCTCCCTTTCGCCCCGACGGGGAACATGAGCCTACTACGTGTTAATGTATTTTACGATCCAACGATCTCGGAACCCTTATAAGTACCATTTCAGATCTTTATTATTTATTACGTAATACAATACAATCATTGCCGAAAATACCTACATTTTTTGTAACTGGGAATTATATGAAACAATATATACGAATAGTTGGGGTTATTTAATGTATGTAATAAAATGTACTTAGGTAACGAATTATTTCTAATGGTATTTAATATAATCGCGTGTATTTGTAAGTGAAGGATCAATAATTATTATCAAAACAAAAGGACATTGAAAAGACATATGGCCATACATCTAATAAATTTAGTAACAAAACCGGAATGGATTTTAGGATTCCGTAGCACAATAAAAAAAATTGTACGAAACCACGGTGTACAAATTAAGCCTTAATTTGACGGGATTTTATAACACCATAGTCATGTTTAAAAGAAATCTCCGATCCATTATTTAGTAGGATATTTTTAATGGGATCTATAAATAAACCATCGAGTTTTTCTTAACTAATCCTTGATACAATTCATTAGCATGTCTAGGACTGAATACTAAACGTCATGTATAAAACATTTGAAACATTTAAATACAATACAGAAGGTGTAAATCGAAGGCTTACGTCAGACTCTCGATTGCTTGTAACAATCAAACAATTGACTACAATCTTACGGCACAACTAGTATAAGAATAAATAATTAATACTCCCAAACGTATTCAGTCCAAAGTACAATAGCAGGATTTTAGCCAAAACACACAGACTGTTCTCTTCCTATCTATAAAACGTGCTTTTCATAACTGAAATGTTGCCAATATTGATTTTCCTTAAACTATGTGAACAATAAAAGGGTTGCAGTTTTGCGTTTATAGCCAGAGTAATGTTTTATTTGATAAATGAACATATATTTTCCAATTTGCTGAGCTAAGACTAACTAGTGTCTATTATGTATAATCACAAGGATTTAAAGCTCTATCTATACTTGAGTCTGAGCTAATTTCGCATTCTCGTGAAGGACTTTACTAAGCGTTAATGACGTGATAGTTGTGTTCATATTTATTCTTCGGAAATCAGTGGGCTTCATAGTCTAGGTATTATAAGCTAGCTAGCTAGCATATTTACGAGTATAAGTATTGAAGTAATTAACGACTTATAATGAATCTAGCAGCGTATTTATTAACTCCCGACACCAAGAAAGGGATGTTTGACCCTGAGCTTCCAATCTCCA
>LGAG01000407.1:77112-105179 GCA_001278395.1 Lerema accius
GGGGGGGATGCGTAAGGACATAAGGCATGATATTTGGAAGACGAAAATTATAGGCACGTTTGTCTCTAAATAAGTTGTGCGTAGATGTTTTTTTTTGTTTCTGGATTCTTAATGTACCTAAGTATTTTGCAATTCTGTGGAAATGTTCATTAGATTCACGTGTCTGTCTGTGTGTACGTCTATGGTATTGACACTCAAACGTATAGAACGCTACAGTTTTTTGTTTAAAAGCTGACGTAATCAAAATGGTTCTAAGTCAAAAAATTTATACCTCTCTTGGAGTTTTTAAAATATGTAACGGTATTATTTTTTGGTATAAAAACAAAAACCTTCCAGTATTATAACCAGGCAACCATTATCATTATTATGCTGTCGTTCAGACAACAATCCCATCCTGAATAAGTTATCAGTCTCCATCTCCCGAGATCGTTCAATTCTCGCCCATGACTGCGATATATGGCTTCTCGGTGGGCCCGGGAGGATATTTCACCCAATTCGGGCGTACATTTTAAAATACAGAATACTGTCCCAATGATTCTCAAAGTGACATCCATTGATTGACGTGATAAATAATATCATCAAGATAAAAAGAACTATTGAATATTCAGAGAATATTAATAAAGAACGTCGTATTTAAAAGTATAAAACGTACGTAAATTAATTGACTTATTGGTTTATTCTTCGTCCAAATCCATTGACTTGAGAGCTGTTTTATTTTACGCTCCGCTAAATACATTTCAACGTAAAAATCTAGATGTAATCCAATTAAATTAATAAATTATATCACGCGACTTCCGCATTACGTAAACTTTCAACGGAATATCGAATTGCAGATTCTTACATTTCATCAAAATTGGTTATATAATTTTATGGTAGTTGCTTTTAATTTTGAAACATACCAAATTGCATTACGATTTGTTAAGCATTTCTTTTAATGGAATGTTAAAATATGTAGAAATTTAAACATTAACTTTTGTGATAGTAAAATTTAACAATGGTAATAAAGTTGAAATTGAACCAGAAAACTTTATCTCTGTATCTTAAATAAATATCTCTATCTGGTATCTTTGACACTTTGGAAGACACTGCTCCGTTTATATGTAAGCCGGTCGGTTATTGCTCGCGTCGAAATCGTAAATCTTAAGGGTGCATGTAGGGGCTAAGGGTAGAAATAGATGCGCTCTTTTAAAAATTAAGTACCTAAAAGAGGGGAGCAGTACACCAGTATTTTAAAGGAATAATCAACAAAAAATCGATTTTATGTGAAAGACGAGTTTAGTTTAGTTTCGTCTCGGTCTTTTAAAGTTTATTATGGATTCTTCAATTGCTGTTACAGAATAGCAGTTTCAAAGGTATGACTGTTTATTTGCTCTCGGTCAACGTATACAGAGGTTAATGCCCTCTCATATTTAAAGAAACAACTTCACTCAGAAATACAAGACAGGGGTTGCGAGGTTGCGACGACTATAAAATACAACACTTATGTTCGCTATTAAAATTCTACATAAACATTATCCGATAACGTCTATCTTTATTTCGTGATACTAATCTTTTCTAAATATGCGACAGCATAGGCGACACAAGAATAAACCAGGCATTCTCTCGGAGCACGTACCGAGCGACATTCGGCTCCAAATTGCCCCGCGTATTGCGTGACTCCCGAACCGACGACCCTAGCTGAATGATTGTACACGAATGTTTTGTATAGTTGGTTTAACAGAAACTATGGAAGACATATATCTATTGTAGAAAGCAGTATGAACAATTTTGCTTATTACGCAGCCTTACTCTGCTCAATGGATGAGATTAAAATTTTAGTTCACGGTGGTGATTTATAAACAAACCGACAGCGTATTTATCATAGCGATCCCGCAGAATACGAATACAACGTAGCGACGACATAATAACGACTTTATGTAGAATTATCTGCATTACATACTACGATTTGTTTATTGATTGATTTAAACAATAATCCATTCATTGGTCGCTGATGAAATTTTGTGTGTTAAACGTCTATAATCCACGTCATAAATTGTGCTATTACGACGTTCATTTATACATCTAATCGAACATTACACAAGATAAAAGAATGATTATTGCGAGAGTAGGCAATATTAAGATGTTTGTAGTATTCTTTTCTACCAAAAGTGTTCGCAATTCAAATTCGAGTCTCTCTTGGGAACTACCAGTCTTTTAACTATTACAAGATTGTCTCTAATGCTATACTCTCTTTTTAGGGTATACGCCTTTTTGAATAAGGAAAAAATATATAAGTAGGTCCGGTATCTTAAGGCGACCCTTTAGATTAATGGCTAATCCCTAATGTTCCGTAAGGGAAGAAGTAATCAGAAGATTGCAAAGCTCGCAGGGAAGTGATACGTGAGAAATACTAATAATCATGACCGGTTTTATTCCTCCTTCCAGTTTGCTTTATTCTTCGGGGAAAACTACTTGTCGTTGTACTATTGAAGTGGTTAAAGGTTAAATTTCTGTTACATTAACACACAACATATTCCTATCATTTAAAACTGTTGTTCCTAACGAATTTTACAGTGAACAGAAAATAACTGCAGTACCAACGAATTTAATTTAATGTATTTTACATTTACATTTCAATATTTGAAATGTAGCATAGTAATAAATATTATATCTCGAAAGCAAAGTATGTTTACTGTTTGCAGCTCTGTTGAACACATTTCCTGCATACACGCAACGCTGTTTACATTAGCACTTGTTGCCATTTCTGCCCGTGTTTGATGTCACAATACTTTGTAAGATATTGCAAGTTTCTCATTTCACAGAAATATCATTTTAAGCAATTAACTATACATTTGTGTTTTTAAATTATTTTTCAAATTTAGTTTAGATTTGTTTACCCTGTTTACCCTGTTTTTGGTACTAAGTCACGGGCTATGTTCGATTGGTTTTGGGTTTAATAATTTGGACACTAACTCCTCCTATATTGGAGGAGCATGGACTACGCGCAATGTATGTATGTATACTTGTATCCAAAATAAATTTAAGAAGTAAAAAATAAAATTAAGTAGGTACCTACTTTTTTTAAAAGATCCCTAAGTGTATTTTCAAATATCAATTATCACCTGAAGGTGAAAAAGATTAAACAAACACGGATGTTCAGTTAAAAATTAATCTAACAAATTCACCCTGACAATGTCAGTTCCTATGAATTCTAAACTTTTCAGTTGTTTAAAATTCAGTGGGGCCGGGGAAGAAATTGTTAAATTCCAATCTATGAACCACCCCCCGGCGAGCTCCTTAACGTAATCACGGCGTGCAATTTGTTACCGATTCAACAATGCACCCTTAAGTTCTTTGCCGAGTAAAAATAAAAGACTCCACTAAAGTTGACTAAATGAGTTGACTACAAAAGGCGAGCGGAGAGTAATTCAAACGAACGCTTGCCCAACGTCTCTTGGCTTCGATTCTATACTTTCAAAAGTTTTGTCCGGTTTTTGTTGCAGGACTTTGCAAATAGTACTCGAAAGTATTAAACTTTTAATTCAGATTTACTGGCTTCCTTTATGTTCTCGTGGCGATTCTTTCGTAGTTCTTAAAGTACCACCGTTTATTACGATCATCTTCGATATTTTTAGTATTTTGGTTCGCTATAGGTATTAATTTTATTCAGAGGTAATATTGTACAACTCAAAAAAAGTAAAAACAAAAATACGAAATAAAAAAAAGCTGTAGTTTGGCCCATATGACTTAATTGTAAGGAAAATCATTACAAGACAACGTTTGATGTTTTTACCAATAATACACGCAAATTCCTTTACAATCGGATAGAACTAAACTCTAAATATTCGGAGCCTTAAGAAGGTGGTAAACTAGGTTACGTAACCACAATTTCGATTAACCGTCTAGTTAACAAGAATAGCTTGAATGAAACTGCAAGTGAGATAAAACGGTGTAGGTACATATTAGCGGCGGAAATCCTTCTCAAATGAGCTCACTTAGTTCATGTCGATCAGCTTAGTAGGCAAGGTCAACTTCTTGGTCGCGGTACGTAATATTTACAAAGACTGTGTAGGTACACACGCTTAATGGGTACTTACGCTACGTCCACAGAAATCATGTGAACAGATCGCGGAGATTTTGATATCTACGCATGTAATTATCTTCAAATTTCCAGTAAATATAGGTTGATCATCACATCTTTTGACGTAAAGTCGAATTGTCGAAAGTTCTGGTAAGCCCTTACACTCCACAAAGAAACCTACACGTCTATATGCGGCTCAAACGTGCCGTAAAATTTCTTGTTGGCAAATGTGACATTGCATTAAATTACACAGATCTAATCTACGTATCAGAATTTAAAAGCTTTGAATAAAATATCTGTTAGGTACGTGATAAGAAAATAATATGCGTCAGATAATAACAAGGTACGTTTCGTGAACGTGAAATCGAATTAATAATAAGGAATTTGCAATTCAATATTAGTAGCCTAAATAGTTTTAAGGCAGGAAGTTGCATAACTACTACGCCGTATTAGACATAATTGGATGTTGTTAAAATAAATCTCTGTTATTGTAAAATATTTTGGGAAATAATAGAATACCTACTGAAGGAAAAATAGACCGCGACAATTTTTTATTTCAACTTAATTCAAATTATTTAGTTATGTTTGCATATAACCTTACTTCACTCAGGCCATCGTTTACGATTATTAAATATGACTATAAAACAATATTTTTACAAGTCAGGTCTTATTATTTTATTAAGATTAATTGTTTATGTATTAAAACAAGGAATTCTTAGTCTCTTTTACGAAATTGTTACTATGCTAATGTAAATTCGATATTCAAAATTAACTCTGACAATTGGGACAACGGAAGGCCTTGTCAACTGACTGGCTTGTTTGTGAAGTCAAACATTTCAACAACGTGACGCCCAAAATACGAACGTTTAGAACCGCATTAAGTTGTTTACTTAGTTTACAACCGTGCATATGTAAAATAACCTTTTGAGAACGGTTTAGGAAACCATATTTACAGTGGTTAATAGTTTTTATAAAGACAGACTTCATTTAACTTTGAAATTACCTACATCCTGATGCTTTTAAAAAAGTTTTGAAATTTCACTCTCGAGTTATTTTTATTATTGTTTAATCAATAACAGCTTTAAAGGTTCAATGTTTTCAAAGTCTAATTAATTCAATTAGGTTCTTTATAAGTTGTATGAATAGAATTGTTAAGATAAGTAATTAATCACACGTACAATAATATTAATCAAAAATATTTTTTATGTCTAAATATTATAATGCTCTGTGTACGAATGTTCTTGTATTTATTTGTTTGCCGATTAATCAATCACTTGTAATAATATTATCAATGTTGGCCTTCATAAAAAATAACGTAGGAAAAAATAGGTAGGTACTCGTACCTATGTAGTTGTACAATGATAATAAAATGCTCGTAATACCTTTTGATACAAGTTAATTATGATTAGCGTGACTTGATACAAATAAATGCCTTATGTTACGACATACATACCTACATAAAACTAAGTATTTTTTCTTATACATATAAGTGTATGTGTTATACAATGGTAGTAAAAACGTTCGCAGCGCTTTGATTAAAGTGTTGGATATTTTAAGTACTTATTGAGAAATAGATCTTTTAGATGACGGTTGCAACTTCTAATAAATAGGAAATTCAGTTCCAGAAAGAGTGAAAACGACGTTTGAAATCCTGGAAGTAAATGATCGACAAAACATTTGAACAACTTGCTGAAAGGATTCAAGAATAAATAGTTTTTACTTTTTCAAAACCACCAAACTATTTCAGAGGTGATTTGTTATTAATGTTTGTACACTTTTCGTATTAGGCACAGATAAAGTTTTCTATGTAAGAAGAAATGAATGAATAATGCATCTAATCAAACAAATAATAATTTTGCTTTTAAGAATACGTTTTTTTTGTCGATGTAGAATTCCCTAGTCGAACTACCTTTTATAATCACTCTACTTCTACAAATAAGAGATGTAAAAATCCCTATGGTAGTTAACCGTCGGAAGGTTAGGCTTAATAATTGACGCGACGTGAAGACTTGAAGTTTCGACCTTCAAATCTAAGATCCTATCTATTAAATGATACACATTCTCAAGCATGTTCCATGTAACCATTAACAATAGGAACGGGCCGTCATTGCATCGCTACTACCGCATTCCGTACAACTTAGGATCACGACTTTGTTTTAACACTTGAATTATTACTAACTAGTTAAGTCAGTAAGGCCGGGCTGGTACAAAACACGTATGAAAAGTTATTGTTAATTTTAATGAAGTATTAACTATTATACCTAATTTGACTTTTAATAAATGGCAACAGTTGTATTAATTATCGACATTATGAACATCGTTGTGTTAAGTACTACCTACATTCTAGCGAACCGAGTTAAGTATAGTAACAAAAGTTCTATAAGTTAATACCCAGCGGTCACTGTAAAAACTCCTTATAAATAACTTTAAAACTTCCAGGGACGCTTAAGTGAAGCGACGTTTAGAGCTCATTGGATTCTATTGGGATAAGGAAGGACATATAACGTTACGTTCACATGAGAATTGAAGCTTTTCTATATGGATAGAGTTGCTACCGAAGTTGGTAAGAATTTCGCATAACCCATGACTAATTTCCAACATTACAAAGTTAGAGATACTGCGTAATAAACTCATGATTCATGCACATGGAACAATTATTTATAACCCGCGTAACGCCTAATGAGTTTGTGTGTAAAACATCGGATCCTCTCACTGTCTGTGGCGCGGATGGAACAGCCAAAACGAATTTCATTGCGGTTATTATTTGCGGTTTACACGAGCATGTTCGGATATTGCTGCAGTTCTATCCAAATACTCATTTAAAGGCACCGCACATGCCTATTACGTTGGAAAATTATGCTACTAATATTATAAATGGGAAAGTTTGTAAAGATGTTTGGATATTTGGATGTTTGTAAGTCCTTCAAGCTCTAACCGTTGAACGGATTGAGCTGAAACTTGATGCACAGATAGTTTACATTCAGGAATAGGACATAGGATAGATTTTGTCCCTTGCTAATAAATGCAATATTTTTTTAACTACTCTTCCGCGAGTGAAGCCGCGGGCATCGTCTAGTAATAGTATAAACGATGCAACGGGACCTCAAAATGTGGACGAAGCAATTTAATATTAAAAGGAAACTTGATATCTTTATGAACGTAAAGTGCATGTTCTGTCAATATCCTTTCCCAGAATCTAGGTAATAAAGGTACCTACATGAAAAATGAAGAACGTAGAACTTGAAGACGTGAACGACAATTTTAATAATAATATTCTATTATTTATTAATTATATGTTTGGATACAAAATGAATAAAGTTCTATCTAGCGATTTTGTATAGCTAGAATGAACAAAACCTGTAGGTAACGTTTTATATTTTACACGTTCACCAATTATAATAATATTTCAGTGATTTCTGTTTAATTACAAATAATTTATATTTTTCTAATCATCATAGCGTCGTCGTGTCTATCCTAGCATCAGAAGATGACAAACACGTCTTTATTAGCTATGTTTTGTTTTCAGAAGGCGCTTAATATGACGGTTTTACAAAACAAATACCGAATCTTCCTAAATACCGAAGTTTGATGTGATTATTAATACACCAAAAACATACTATTAGTACCTAAATGAGAGAACATTTTCACCAGCTGTTAACGCATAAGGAGGACTGCACCACGTATAACCTATATTTCAATAAAATTTTCTAGAACATTCACGTTGAAATACGCTTCTATAAGCCATGGAGTAACGAATTAAAATACCGCGGTTCAATTCCACGCATACTAAGTTGTGGTTTTGTACAGTACTCAGTACGTAGGTACTTAACTTTAACAGAATTTGTTTCCGCACTGTTTTGTAGGTTTCTAGGCTTCTCTAAAATAAATTAACTTTATACATTACTTGTAATTCTTTATATTAGCTTTACATGGGTACTGTTATTTTTTTAACCAACCAAAAATATCTTAAAACTCTGAGGATTTACCTTAACCCCCACAAATTAGCTTTTAAGTATTAGTTGTCTTGACAAAAGTATTCAAACTTAGATCTTTTAAAATTTGTTTGTTTAAGTAACCTTAGAGATGACAGTTACATACTTTTTTTATTTGTCTCTATTCTATATTTAAATTCTAATGTAAGTCCTGTTCTGCGAAGTTATTTAAAAAATTCAAATAGCGTGCATCGGCGGTCTCACAATGCTATGTCATGGGGTCCTTCATGAAGAGGGTAAAAATAAATTGCCCGCGTCGGTGTTCCTGTTCGATTATAATCTTCAAGTGAATAGGGAATAGGTGTCTTCTAAGTAACTGGGTGGGAAAACCCAAGACTGTGGCTATATCGCCACTTAACAACAGGTGGGATTGTAATAAACCTTTGTCTCATAAATACGTAAAGAATATAAGAAAGGATCACTTGTTTTTTGGTCGGCAACGCATTGAGGAGTCGTCTGTTATTTTTAATATCTGTAGGTGAAGATTATTCGTTAGTAATAGGCACCTATCTTCATTGCCTGTTTGCTTACTTAGGGTAAAAAACAATCCCCAACCTTGTTTTTCATTTAACAATGCAGCTTCATAGTGTCTCCATTTCATTGTAAATGTCATTAAACCAAGGACTTTCTTTGCTTGTTTAATTTTTGTGCTGTGAAACGAAAAATAGAGAAAGCTTTCTTTTACTGCGACTTCAATATAATTTGAAGCCTGTTTTAGCGGGTACATCTCAAACGGAATGAATTCCGACGCCGGTGGAGTTTTACCATAATGAAATTCTTTAAATATCACCCTCTAGGTATTAAAATTAATGTAATTGCGCCTGCGGTTTGTACCTACCGCCTTTAATAGTGAGATCTAAAGGTTTCATTAATGTTACTAGTTTGTTAAAACATTACGTGGATAATGAGAATAATGTGGATTTTTAATGGCAATTTTAATGTTGAATCACTTGTGAACTTTTATTGCAATAAGAATAATAATGACCGGATGAATTTTAGCAAAGGAAGGTTTTGTTTCCGCGAGTTGAGATGTAAAAAGGCAGGTCAAAGAGACGTGAGGGCTAGAAGTAAACAATAAAGTTCATATTCGCTACATACAAGAATTGAACTACAAAGCGAGAAGCGACTTAAAGTTGCTTGACTCTTGTCGAGATAAGAATCTATCGTCTCTAACTGTGTAGGTTCCCGTGTCAGTTGAGTGACAACGCAAACGTTATTGGTTTAGTTCTGCAATAAAAGTACGCCGACTCTGGCGTGGGCTTCCAATTCTCTCGATACGTTATCGATTTTCTACGAAATGTCCAAACATTGTTACTTCTATTTGTATTCAAAGTTTATTGATATTTTAAACATACAAGAGGCACGGTCGAGTAACTGTATCCCGGCTATTAATCGGTCCTGGCACGTACGCTTTACAACCTGTCGTGCAAATATTTATCCACATCGGATTTACGCGTTAACCGCCCGGAATTGTAATCAGCTTTGATTGCAAGTCCACTGCTACTTCCGTGAGACTAATGATTTTGGTTTGTATCCATTTGGGATATACATATTAATAAAATATACAAACAATTCTATATTCTCGTAAAGCTATTGCTAAACGGTTTCAACTGAATGAAATTTCGACTAACTAAACTATTTGACGTAATAAGTAATGCTATTACAAAAGCGCTAAGTAATGCAATGAAAGATTATTATGTAAAATGAATAAACGTAAAACTACAGTTTAAAATTCCGCAACGATGTGGAGTTTTAACAATATTTTATCACCACAACAAGCAGAAGTGGCTAGCCGATAATTTGATTAGAAAGTCATCGAGTCGCAGCTGCTCAAACCATTATGTACAGCCACCATAAAACGCTACAAACTTGTTCATTTTTGTTTTCAAACTCTAAAATTTCTTGCGTTCGAAGTTTTTCTATAAAAAACCTTGCGTGGAATTCGGTCGCCGCTATTCAAGCATTTGTTCCGCCGACCACAGACTCGTTACGAAGAATAAAATCCGCGTTCAAGCGAAAATAAGTAAGGTAACGTGTCACAGTAGTGTTTTGTATAATTTCGATTTCGTGGCGACACCTATAGGAGCATTGTTAAGCTTAGAAAGTAGGTAAACAATGGCGTCTCGTTTATGTAGTCGTAATTGTTTTACTACGCATCGATACTTGTCGCTCGTAAATTGAAGACATAAATCTCGACCCATACTTAAAGAGCAATAGTCTTGTAAATAAGCCAATTTCATCAATTTACGTTGTTGTTAAATTACTGTAGTTTATTCTCTGATTATGTATTATTATGATAATGTAAGGGACAATTTTGTAATGGCGAAATAGGTATAAAAATATACATATTTAATGGTTATAGCTATGAAGAATTTCTATAAATATCATAAGAATTATAACTAAATATACGGATATTCATTCCTTCAGATGTGATGAAACATTTAATGGGCACAAAAAATAATGTAATCGTTTCTTTTGTCACATGCAGCGGACGTAGGATGCAACATTAGTTCAAATAAGTACCTATAACACCTACGTTCACATTTATAATACGTATTCTTATAAGATGTTAGGTACATATATTTATTTAGAGCATGTTACATACATGAACAGATTATAACATTTCAACAAACAAATAAAAAATCGCCCAAAACAGAAATTAAAAAAGAAAATAGGTAAGTGAAAACAGCAATAGCCATATTTAGTCTACTATGTTTCATCATAATTATTATTAATTAATAGAGTTTTCCATCAGAAACGAGAGATGATGGGGCAATAATCATCACGGAGATACGCAATGAAAACACAATAGCTGTGTATTATCGATACTAAATTACTAGTCTACACTACAAATTAATACGATTATTAGTACGGTCACGTTAATTTGGATTTAGATGAGATCTGGAGATGGGATATATAGATACGTGTGGCTTGATAATTTAGGCATTGCATAATTAGGTTAGTCACTAACTCGCTAATATAATCTAAAATATCTAAATGTTTCGTAATTTTTGGTTGTTAGTAATGCCCTATTAGGTTCATAGGCTGTGGTTTGGATGTTGCAGTGATTTCTCGTATGCTTTATTTTTTAATCTGTAGGTTCAATCTTACGTTCATATTATTAGAGGTAGACTATTATCAGCCCAAATTCGCGTGTGTTTAAGGTTCTAGAAATGTTCAAATGTGTCTGCCTAATGGTTTATAATATATTCTGGTCCATATTTAATAGTTGCATATAAACATTTTAAAAACTATGTCTCTTCTCATTGACAAAAGTTAAGCTCTTAATTCTTGTAGTCTTGTATCTTAAAACTTTAATAAAACCTCGGTTTAGCTAAAGACGGTTAATTGTATCTTAAGAAATGACTGTAAGCCAAATTGCAGGATAAAAATAATGGCTTACGATGTAGCTCTGAAATTATTTAGCTTATGTTACTTAGATACAACAAACGCAATCAGAGCGTCGAGGAATATGAGGCTCTTTTGTCCCACCATGCGTAATTAAGAAAATATTTCGCGAGTTGCCTTACACTGAATAAGATATAGAATACCAATGACATCATTAGCGTGCCATGATAAAATTTCAAAGAAAATACGAAAGGTTATATGGTTTTTAGGAAGTAAATTAAATTGCTTGTTTATTATTAAATCGTATCATGTTACATGGGTATTAAGTTGCTTGTATTCAAAACAGTTTTTTTATTAATCTGCCCTATGATTAGGAAGGTATAAGGAAATACGTTATCTGTTTTTGGTAAATTATTTGAAAAGTTTTGAATCCTTACAATATTATACGCCTATGCTTTTTGCATCTTATCTTTTTGACTGCTTTGAATTGAAGGAAATTTAATGCTTCCTAAATATATCTAGCAATAATAAAACAGCAAAAAAATATGCTGTCAAGACATTTACAATATGAATTATCACTAAAATTAGAAACCATTAAACACATGATAATTAATTTCATGATCTAAGTACATAATGATTTCCCATTGTTTGTACGAACAAGCATTCTAGGCATTTTCGCAATACGTGGCAGCATCAAATTCTGTTCGAAATGAAACGACACAAGTGTGGCTCGATTGTACAGAATGTAGGCAATTACATAAACGACAATCAACGCACAAAGACGTCAAGTAGGGAAAGTCGTGTAACGTAATTATACAGATTTGCCACGTTATCATTGCCGCGTCGTGGGTCTCACGTAGCTGTAGAAACACTGCGATTACAACGCGAAACTATACAGGTTCGCTGCAGGTGGATGCTACGATATTCTTTAGAACTTGGGGAGGGATATAGGCACATGAACTGTCCTTTGTTGAAATATGTTCTAGAAGTGATAAGTAGGTAACAAACTTTATTTTTTTTACTTATTTACTCCAACTTAAAGACGTTGATTCTATTGTTTCTAAAGCAAGTCTTTACGAATAACCATTAAATAAAAAAAACACTAATTTGAATAATTAAAGCGACTTTGTCGCATCCAAGATTATATAACATTCAATATACAAACACAGTCACAGTTATGATGTAAATTTTAATACAGGATGTTAATCAGAGGGTTATAAATTGAAACAATATATCGTAATATAACGCAAGGTATTTAAAATATTCTCTGTGTTGCTATCATTCAGTAATTGAAGTGACGTAACAAGCTAAATTATCACACTTCACAACCGCTGGTGCTCCAGTTACAAAACCGCAACAGATTGTATCCGCGAAACTGATGTTATACAGATAGCAAATAATACAACGCGTTAACGGATTATGTACGAAGAAAATTCTTAGAAAATAATGCAATATGACTTACTATGTTTTCAATAAGTAAAAAAGTTACTGACTAGCAACTCGCATCGAATTCCCTACAGTTCCATAAAATTGTTTTCTGCGCCTTTTGTACTTTTCGATTGCATAGATAGATAAAGGAGATTCTCAATTCAATTGTATTTTTGGGAACACCTGCAATAAATTAGTATTTGTATTTTCGTAAAATAGTTGAAAAAGTCTTTAAGTACAGCATTGGTATGATATAAAAGCCTAAACGGAATTTTACATGTTAAAAACGTCCATATTCCAACGTTCCAAACGCCTGTCTGGTGAATCCAAGATCTCTCAGTAGCGGAGCAATAAGCGTTAATGTAATTTGTGCAAATATGAAAACGGCCGAGTTTGCCCTTATTAGTTCAACGTCCCAGTTGCGAGTAGGATTACCAGGCGGGGCGAAATAGATTTCAGGATATCCGATTTAGACATTAGTTCATTCAAAGAAATAGTCAGTGTGTTTTAGATTAATTATAAGATTTGAAGACTTAATGGCTGCCCAAAATTTTAATTCAAACGTCTAAATTTTAGTTATCAGTTGAAACTCAAATTAGCTTCCAACTTGAAATTACACTTTCCAAAATTAGGGTAGGTACTCGTATATGCAAAATTAAGTAATTACATTAACCGAACAGTAACCCTTTGTTTTGCGAAGGTTATATTACGTCATAAAAAGTTCTTGCCTTTTGTTTTATTACTTTTTTATTACTTACTACAACTACAGAACTTATTAATTTGCTTATATTGTCGTTTTAGAGTTTACTTTTGTAATCCCGATGATAAATAGATGATGTCACGATGGGAGTTTTTATATTAGTGTTTTTGCTAGTAAATAAAATTTACTTTTTATTTAATAGTGAATTAATTACTTAGTCGGAAACAAGATAACATTAACAATTTTATACTAGTTTAGTCGCAAATAAACAATTATGCCATGAATGGTTAAAAGTTATATGCGACCTGCTATTATAATACCTAAGGAAGTGAAGCTTATAATGCAGTAGTTATCTACAGTGGCGGTCTGATATACTAAAAGAATAATACTACGAAGTGACTTTGCTATTACTGCAAATGGTGCTGACATGTGTCGCTGACATTTGTCATTTATCAAGTCTCACGAAATTGAATCGATGACGGCAATTTTTTTCGACGAAATAACTGATAAACTAGCAGAACAGACTTGAGATGAAAAGTATCATCATCGACGTTAACATCATGACGTCATCAATGCGCCATCGATTAGGAAGAGAAGAATAAGGCAATTGTTATTATAAAATGGGTTAAGGTATGGCCACACTAACATCAAATCATTCCACCCTACTACATGTTTATGGTAACATTGCATTATTCTTATATGTTTTTCTCAGCTATGTTTACGTCATAATCATGTTTGTTCATCTTCGAGCACATGGGATACGCTTAAATAAGATAATTTTTCCTCATACCAAATTAATATTGTCATAATATTAATCTTCCTTCTACTTCTGAGCAAACTATGACAGTTGTATACTATATGTATAAATAGTACAAATAGGTAGTAGGTACCTAATAGGTATGATACGGAATATGAAAAGTAAGTTACACGAAGTTTATACTTTGAAATAATATTGATTATAAATTATTTTTAAAATTATCTTATCTTGCTAGTATGGTAAGTACCTACCTACTAATAAATAATTATCAAAAGTTATAAAATTGTTAGAGACAAACATATCTATACTATAATAAAACAGTAAAATAAATTTGTCTGTACATTGAGTATATTTACAAAAAACTAATCTAGAGTGACTCAAAAACAGTAACTGAGTACGAATCTACAATTTTTAAAATTTTTGTATGTCTGTTTGTCTGTCTGTTTGTCTGTTTGTCTTTTTGTCTGTTTGTCTGTTTGTCTTTTTGTCTGTTTGTCTGTTTGTACACGCTAATCTCCGAAACTACCCAACGGATTTGAATAAAACTTTTTTTATTCTATAGCTGTTAAGTCTGGGCTTAAACTAGGCTATATTTTTTTCCGGAAAATATTATAGTTTTCCTGGAAAAAGCAACGAAAGTTTGTATGGATTTTTTTTTAAATATCAACCGATTGGTTTCAAATTTATAACAAATATCCCTTACTTGAATTAAATGAATATGTGTCTCCCAGTTTTTCGATATTTGATCAAGAAAATAAAAAAAAGTGAAAAGAATTTACAAAATTTGAGTTTTTCAAAGATCGTTCACGGGCGACTCATGATTGATATCAACGTGGTTTTGAGAATATAACTTCCTCAACATACTGTTTACAATATAATTTCACAGATTTTTCAATTTCGCTCTACAAAGGGTACAAAACAGGGAAGAAACTTTGAACCAAAAATACCTAAACTTTATACGAGTAAGTAAGTACACATGCTATATTTTTTCTAAAGTGAAGCGCGGGCGGGTAGCTAGCTTTGAATTAACATTGAGGATCTAAAATACAAAAAAATGCAAAAAAAAATTAATCAATCAATCATCATCAATCATCATCAATCAATCAATCTATATCTATACTACTAAATAAAATTGAAGTGTCTGTTTGTAATATTAAAATAACCGCTTTTTACTAAATGCATACGTATGTATACACGATACACATACCGAAATGACATTTAAAAATTTTTTTGTCTGTCTGTCTGTCTGTCTATTTGATCCGGCTAATCTCTGAAACGGTTGGACCTATCTTGACGGGACTTTCACTGGCAGACAGCTGATGTATGAAGGAGTAACTTAGGCTACTTTTTTTTACTTTCGTTTCGGCGTAGGTTTCCCGAAGCGAAGCGAGGGCGGGTCCACTAGTAAATAATAAATTGAGAAAAAAGTGTTATTTTTAAACGCAATAAATAATTTCATTTCCCAACATTAGTCCTACAAATTCATTACTAATACAACTGTCACGCCATTCATCAAAGTAAATTCCTTCATAACGGTAAACTTGGTTTAGGTAGGTACTATTCAAATGTACCGAGTAAACCAATTAACGCAAATTAATACTTAGAGCCCAGGCGATGTTTTACTAAAGGACACAGACGGGACGGAAGTTATAAAAAACATCGCAGTGGCGAGTATCAACAGTAAAATCCACAGTACCGAAGAGCATCGAATGCTAAAAAGATAATTTAATTTCCTGGTGCACACAAAAAAGGAATAGGTAACAAAAACGAAGGTACACTATACAGTAAAGTTGAAATAAATTTTGCCTCGGAGGCAGGGTGCAACGCTCGGGAGTATTTCTATTCACTGTGACTTAATCAGGTGAGCAGAGTGCAACGTGGAGCCATGAATAGAGGTTAGTAGCTGTAATTCAGGCGAACAAGTAAAGTGTCATAAAGGGAGCGAAAACATAATATACAGTACATAGATACATAACAAGTCAGTGACAAGGGAATTTACTTTGAGGTGACGTAGAATTCTGAGAGTATTAAAGACTATCCTGAAGAACATAAGATTAACAGGGCAAAATTTAACACAGACTGTGAGATAACCAGTAACCCTTATTAATAGATATTGGTTAACTTTAATCGATGTCTTATCTCTGGTTTAATAAGTTTCTAGAATAATAAACACTGAGAATGCAGAGAGTAGGTTGCTGGAAGTAAACTATAATCAGCTTTTTAAATTAAATGTAATCCTAAGATTTACCTACCGTACCTATAAGTACGATTACATACTATAGTAAAAACGCATCTTTATTTAGTTACTAGTGGACCCGCCCTCGCTTCGCTTCGGGAAACCTACGCCGAAACGAAAGTAAAAAAAAGTAGCCTACGTTACTCCTTGATACATCAGCTGTCTGCCAGTAAAAGTCCCGTCAAGATAGGTCCAGCCGTTTCAGAGATTAGCCGGATCAAATAGACAGACAGACAGACACACAAAAAATTTTTTAAATGTCATTTCGGTATGTGTATCGTGTATACATACGTATGCATTTAGTAAAAAGCGGTTATTTTAATATTACAAACAGACACTTCAATTTTATTTAGTAGTATAGATATAGATATAGATTGATTGATTGATGATGATTGATTGATTATTTTTTTTTTTGCATTTTTTTGTATTTTAGATCCTCAATGTTAATTCAAAGCTAGCTACCCGCCCGCGTTTCACTTTGGAAAAAATATAGCATGTGTACTTACTTACTCGTATAAAGTTTAGGTATTTTTGGTTCAAAGTTTCTTCCCTGTTTTGTACCCTTTGTAGAGCGAAATTGAAAAATCTGTGAAATTATATTGTAAACAGTATGTTGAGGAAGTTATACTCTCAAAACCACGTTGATATCAATCATGAGTCGCCCGTGAACGATCTTTGAAAAACTCAAATTTTGTACATTCTTTTCACTTTTTTTTATTTTCTTGATCAAATATCGGAAAACTGGGAGACACATATTCATTTAATTTAAGTAAGGGATATTTGTTATAAATTTGAAACCAATCGGTTGATATTTAAAAAAAATCCATACAAACTTTCGTTGCTTTTTCCAGGAAAACTATAATATTTTCCGGAAAAAAATATAGCCTAGTTTAAGCCCAGACTTAACAGCTATAGAATAAAAAAAGTTTTATTCAAATCCGTTGGGTAGTTTCGGAGATTAGCGTGTACAAACAGACAAAAAGACAGACAAACAGACATACAAAAATTTTAAAAATTGTAGATTCGTACTCAGTTACTGTTTTTGAGTCACTCTAGATTAGTTTTTTGTAAATATACTCAATGTACAGACAAATTTATTTTACTGTTTTATTATAGTATAGATTAGTGAGAAAATAAGTATAATCTGTGAGCCTTGGCTTATAAAACATGGAACCAACGAAGAAAATAAAGATCAAAGAAAGTTTTCGCAGCTTTGAGCTTACGAGGCGCTAAGTCAAATTTTACTTTCGCTAGGTTTTGATCCCTGCGGGCACATTCTTTTCACTTCTGTCTAATCTTTCGTTGAATAGTAACTGATCTGACTTACCACTTTGAAGAGATAACATAATGCTTTTACGTAATTCGTAAAATGTTCTTAAAGCTAACGATGATAAAAATGATTTACGAAATCGCGAAATTCAATTAAAGTTATCTATTAATTGAGCGGTAGCTAAACTTAAGTTAGTACCTAAAATTGTCGTTTTTAAACTCTAGCAAAATAACTAAATTAGCTACTATAATATTTTTGAATATTTTCTGTAAGCTGAGTAATTCTCACCGGAGAGTATTTAATAGTGATTTAGTTTCTAAGAAAATAACGTAATTAAGAATAACGTATTTAACGTAATTAAGAAAATGAAATTGAATCTTGAAATTGAAATAGAAGATTTCATTTACCTATTATACTTTACTTCAGGAATTTTCAACAAAGTGACCTGTTTAAAGATTGAAGAGTTACTAATTTATAAGTTAAGCAATTTACTTCTTAAAACATCTGAATACCTTTTAATGTCCGATTCGACTTCAAGAAGTACCTTTTAAGAGCTTTTATTGGATTTTCAAAGTTAGTCCTTTGATGATAGTATAGTGAATTCAACAAAATTTCATTATTACGTTCTTTTGAAATAAAATATCTTTCGTTTATTTCGCAAAAGATCAGTAGTTCAAAGTCCGTTTTTTATTAAATTACAACAACTTTGTGAACTTCATGTTATTTTTATAATCGTTAGAGATTTTATATTTGTAATTTATACTGTTGGTAGAGAACCACCATTTATGAATGATCTTGGTCAACGAATTTATAAATATAAGGACTATAACCTCTAGACATATGAAGAAAAAATATAAACGATTACTGCTCGTTTAAACATTGCAAAGATTATTTAGAGTTTATACAATTTAATTAATTACAAATATTATATTCAGCATCAAAGACTTATATACAACGTTAGAATATTTATAAACTTCTGCAAATAAAACATGTTCAAGTTCATTGAAATACTAGAGAAAAAAATAAACTAAATATTTGAGTCGAGTAATAATAGTATACAAAAATTACTCACTGCAGTAACAATGGCTTTAAACTTTAAAGTACAAGAGCTACACAAAATAATTTGAAAAATCACGACCACTTTGCAAAACTCATTTTGTTGCTACTTAAAAAATTCGTCAGCAGAATACCTTCTCATTCCGTTGGAAATTCTTTTGGCCCTGAGCGCACCTTACAGCATCCTAATAACTGTCATCATCACGTTTAATATAACATCTCTCGAGTGTGGAACATTTCAAAATGTTCTTCGTAAAGTTGTACTCACGAATACTCCAAACTAAATAGGTACACGTGTAACTCAAACTGCTCTTTCATTTATATTCTTCCGTCGTATAGAATCAAACGTATTTCTATGTTTTACGACACGAATTGATGTGTATAGTCGAGATCGTTCGTGCCATATAAAAATTGTCAACATATAAATTTAACATTTCGTACGACCTTGTACGCAATAAATGGAATACGGTTTACCCCTCCTTCATAAATAAGATTAAATTTTAGATGTGTTCGTTATCAAGATTAAAATCTTAATAAAATGCAAAGGACTCGGGTTCTTAAGTGATGTTTGGAAAAAGCTTCGCGTCGTTTAGCGCGATGTAGGACCAGAATAAGCAAAGGCAAAAATATGAGTTTTCTTTAGTAAGAAATATTTAAGTGCTCATTTATTTAAAACGTAAAGTTAAGCTTCCAATAAAAAAATCTAGTATAGAGTTACTCTTTATAATTATATTACATACTTAACTATATAAAAAAATATGAAAAGAATTTTGTTTTTCGCCTATCTGTTGGGATCGAACGGAATAATGAAGTGTTAAGAGTGTAGAGAGGTTAAAGGCCGACTATGCCATATTTCATATTTTTTGAGGTAAATTTTTCAATAATTATGTTCGTGTAATGATGTCGTAGCTCGTTATTTTAATAATGTCGATGATTTTTCGTCTACGTATAGGAACATAAATCGGCATATCGCAAAAGAATACTTAGGGTAGTCATTAAAAATATTTATAAGAGCTTTTTTGCTTAGCAGGTAGATATGTTATGAAATTAAATTTAATTAAAATAATTGTCCTACGATATTTTCTGTACGATGCAAGGGCTAATGGCATTAAAATATTGGATTAATAAACGGAATTACGATTTCATTCTTTTAAGGTATTTGCGTATTATAAGTAGGTAGATATACTTTTGTACCTACCCATAGTCTTTTTACTTCGGTTGAACAAAGATAAGATATGCAACACGGCATTTATTCTTCAACATTTTCTTGTAATTTTATAAATACACAGTTCTATTGGATGGTCTTACTTAATATTTATAAGAGAAAAGCCAAGTTTAGTAACAGCATAGTTAGCAGTTGAGAAGCGTACAGTAGGTGGTAATGATGTCCCGTTTACACGTTTAGAAAACAAAATTTATCTAACGATAATACACTAACATAAACCTCTATAGTGTAGAATGGGTCGTAAAAAGCGATCGCTTAGAAATTCCTAACGCAGCGTACTTGCTGGCTCAGTAGCACAAATTCCATCACGAGCTTTTGTCTTATAGCACACGAAAAGCGAGTTTAGGCGAAAGAAACTTGGCACCAAAAAAGGCCTCTATACTTTTTATAGATAAATCAAATCAGTAATAGCGCTGTAGCGAATTGATTTTATAAACAATCCAAGTGTCCTAGAATCTAATGCTTTTGATTAGTTACAAACACCGACTAAGGTAGAACTGCGCAGGACTTAGCAATGAAGATAATATGCTTAAGTTTTGAATGACGATCGTTCAACGTTTTCATAGGAAGAACATACTTAAAGAGAAGCCATGTGAGTTAAGTTTTTATTGCTTACTCGTGTGCAAACATCTTTATGAAAAGAAAAAGATAGAAACAGACGCAACTGTCTGTTTTTACTTTTGCATTAATATTCTCAAAGCAATCATAAGTATAAAGAGGATAGGTTTTCAATATGAAGTAATAACGTCTTGTCCCCCTAAGCGAGTATCGTTGATAGCGTAACAGTAGGTTAACCAGGCTATGGGTTTGACAATTGCGAGCGACTTGTGCGACATGCCAAGTGAGCATCGAGTCGGCACAGGTACCATAATGATCAGCTACCGACCGTCTCGGGCTTTTTAGAATTCCCTTCCAACTCCTGTCGCATATTTCACTCTTTATGCCAACTGTGGGGACATATTTCTTCCTTATAAAGCGATCTGTTAGGACATTCATTGTTATTCATTGCCGAATTGCTATTATAGACTGATGTTAGTAATTTTCAAGTATCATAGAATTTAGTTATACTATTCGTGTAGAATAGTAATTATTGTGAACGTAGAGACTGTAATAAGACGAAATCAGAATACCCATATTAAATATGTTTTCTATAATGTACGATGCATATGTTAAAATTAAAGAGGCTACAACATAATAATGTAAATATGTGTAAGTATTATTTCACCTTTTTGTGTAAGTCTCACCAAAATTATAATCTATTCTACCTACTTTTTATATTGGTAAGGGTAAGTAAACAAGATTTATTGGTATCAAAAGTACCTAAGTTGGTACTAAGGCATAATAATGTATTAAGTTACAGAATTATTAGAAGCGAAGCGAGTGCAAGATACCAGTTTTTTATATAAGTTTGACTTTCAAGGACTTTAAAATAATAGGAATAAATAACCATAACAGGTTATTTATTTTTCTACGCCGAAAATATGCGGTATCTTATTAAAATTCAAGTCTAATCATAACTTAAGCAGGTTTACATGGGCTAATTCTGAGAATATAAAGTAGCTACATTTACCGACTGGGAACCTTTATTATCATAATTACCGTGTTAAGTTCAAGGACAGATACATGTGAACAGGATTTTTACGATATGGAAATATCAAATTAATGCAATTCTACATAATGTTGACCTATCATTGAAATCTCAGGCCATGTTTATTAAATCTCATACTGGAAATATAGTTACTTGGTTTTAATATGTAGGTATATTTTTATCAATATAATTTTATTTTACATGTAACTTCTGAGTTTTATGAAACCCAAGTTACTGCATTGAAAATTATTTAAACCCTTACCAAATTCTATGGTTTCGACAATATTAGAAATCGCTACGTATGAACAATAACAACGCCTTTACGTGTATATTTCAGTCTTTTTTCAGCCATATTTATAAGTGTTTTTTTGTATTGTACAACTCTATTCGAAGTCCGTCAGAGATGTATAGCCGTTCCCATTAACAAAAATGGACCACTTCTTTGTAAAGGTCGGCCGTACCATCATTCAAACTTAAACAACATTTTTTGGACGGAACATATTACTTCACGGTTGACGTAACAATTAATGCCATTATTTAAACAGAGATAAAAGTAATTTAGACGCAAATAACATGTAATATAAGATATTTAATGTAGAGTCATTATGGGGTCGAAATTAGTTACATTTCTCGTATTAAATCCGCCCGTTTCTAACATAAGACCTATCGTTACCTACTTCCGAAGAAAATGTAAGGAAAACGAATATGTTTCTTCGACGAAATGTTACGTCTTGGGCATTAAGCTCCAACGTGACTAGAATGTACGACGCTATCTATATCATTATGTAAAATCTGTTCGACGACGATTTTTGTTACATTAAAGTGAATAAAACTTTAGAATAGGCCTAATTATCTACTTTTATCGAATGCATTGCTCTAAACTACGAAAGATTTAAACTTGGTTTAAGACACCAAAGATTAGAGGAGTTTTTGTTTCATTTATTTTGAAGTTACAGTAAGTAAAGGTCCTGAGAGCTTTATTGTTTCTGTTGACACTGCTTACAAATTTATAAAACTGTTACATAGTTACCACAACGAATCCTCACGATTATCCTTAAAATCCATTAAGCTGTAGGTATAAGAGACATTTTATACAGTAGATATCACAGAACCAAACTTATCTGCAAAATCAGAAACTTAACAGAAATCCCATTACATAATTTAACGATCATCATTCGTGGTCAAGCAATTGTTTTGCACTTATAGTGTAGTTATGTGTGCAGATAATGCGATGTCAATGCATACGATATAATTCGCTGTCACATGTGCGTAATACTACATGATTGATAACTTAGTATCGATCATTAAGGACAAAGGGACTAAGCTCCTCATATATGTATAATGCTTTGTAATATAACACACTACCCTGGATTAATAGGACTTTAAATAGCTTATACTTGTGTCATAAAATACAGAGATGCGTCATAAGGTAATTCTTAGGTAATGCAGATATAAAATAGTAGTAGTTTTTACTGTTTTTTTTTTCTTTAAATTCTATATCTGTTGTCACTGAAACTCATACATTAAAGTAAGGAATTAATTTACTCCTTTATTATTTATATTATTTACTTGTTTTAAAAATGCAGAGTATATAATTTTGTCTGTAAGTTACGTATTATATGGTAAGCGTTTAAAACATACAGCCAGTAAAAAACATGAGATGCTTAACATAGTTTGATGAACTCATCAAATTTGCATTTTTATCTCACTTCTATAAACAACGCGTGCAGTGTATGGTATGTTATTTAAGTCTCGCCAAGTCACTCTAACTTTACATAAACTTATATAAACTATAGTAGTAAGTATATTTATAAATTAAACTTATAAGTAATTATTTGCAGTGATCATTTTATAGTTTAATAAAAGAACATTAAGTATTAAATTTATTGATCAACATTCAACAAATACGATTTGTCTTAAAAATTACAAAACCCGTTTGTTACATAGAGGTTACCTACTTTCGGCTCTACATAATAATTGCAGTATAATCGTTTAATTATATCATTTTATATAATGGACACATGAAAAACAAAACGAAAGCTGATTGATAATCTTTTAAACATAAACAGCGATTTACATGAATTTATAATACGACCTATTGAATATTAATGTCTCAGCTATCGGCAAAAAACATTCAAAATGTATTGAATTAAAAATGCATGTGAATTTGAAAGTTTTTTAGTGAAAGTTATTTAACTGAACAGTTTTAAAACGAATGGTAAAATTAACTATAGTTAGGCCGTATCAAGAGAACTAATGTCAGCAAAGTTACAGAATATTACAACATAATTATATTTTTATTTAAATCGTCTACAAATAAAATTAATTATTAGAATTCCTGTTACAAAAAGATATAATATTATTAGGTATTTACTAGCCAAATTTAAGTTAGGTTAGTTACATAGCTTAAATAATTAAGTAATAGAATGTATTGACAAAATAGTCGTACATATTACTAACTTCAAATCTAATAATAATGTAAAAATCAAACCAAATCGACCTTAAACAACGCGTTCGATATTTTATCAAATAGAAAATAAACTTCATTCGCCATTCAATATTATGTAATCTAAGACATAATAATTATAACGATTGCCTCAAGTAATTTGCGGTATAATGAATAAATGCCGGAGGCAGTCTTTGTAAAAATGAGGATTATACTGTCGATAGGTATTCGATTCTTATTGGATAATATAGAAGTTACATAATAGGGCGAAGGGAAGGTAAGGAATTCAAAATTAACAAAAATATGCATGCCATAGGCTCTGCAGGATTCTTCTTAATTAGAACAGATTTGTGAATCAATCTAATAATTTCCACAGTATCATTTCACACAGTTTAACCTCCTACTTTCAGGTGAAAGTAAACTTAAGATCCTGAAGAATAACTTCTTTAAACAAAAGCGACTAAAACAATATAATATTAAGTACAGTAACTATTATTATGAACATAAACATTTGTGCACAAATATCGACAATAAATGGAACTAGTATTAGATTATGAAAGTGAATCGCGATCAAATTATGGATATAATGGAGCGTTTATTATGTTTCCCATTACGTTCTCCCAAGAGGGCGGGGTAGCAAGCGTTCTGACAAATTCTACCCATTGACCGGAGGAATCACGCAACGCCCCACACGGAAGAAGCCTCGAACAAACATACAGCGTAACGACGAAAATTTACATTAGGTCGGTGTAATGTCGCAAGGCAATCTCACTCGAGTCGTTCGAGGGAGAAAACCACTCAGTTCGGCCAAAGAACTTTGAACTCTCAGATAATTCAAATGCCTTAATTTGGAGAAGAGTTCGCAGGCCACACACGAATGGTTGCGTTATGTCAGTCGCGATGCGTCGAGCGATATCGCAACAGAGACAAATGTACGGCATATCTCCGAGGCGTCTCCGCTACAACCTTGACATTCTTATTTTCGTAAGCAATGAAGGTGGCAAAAAGGAATGTGCGGCATTTCAATTTACTTTCAATACGTTTTAATTAAGTCTTACAGTATGTAACCGACGTAGCATATTGTAAGCTTTTGTTGTTTGTTACTGCAATGATCTATTTCTAATGCCGTTATTTTTCTCATTAAGTTGTAATCACGAGATAATGGAACTGTTGTAATGTTGTGAAGAAAGTCGTTTTTAAAAGGTACCTGATTGAGTTATTAATTGAATGATCTACTGAACTACATCTATCTCTATTTTATGTCGAGAATATTTTATATTTATTAATACATGCAGTAACGTCAATGTCTTTGAAACATCCGTCAAACTCGGAGTTAAGAATAAAGTTATTTGAGGCAACTTGCTCTGTAACAGAATTAGCAGGTGTTTGTTAATTAATTGAATTTCTTGTGCCGGTGAAGGATAACATCGTGAGAAACCTGAATGCTGGAGAATTTCCATAATGTTATCAGTGTTGTGAAGACTAATAACCTGCTCCTGTCTAGCATGTTTATAATTAAGACACTAATAGATCAGTGCCCTGTGGCACGGCAAAACAACTCTAACAAAAATTCTATTTTAGAAAATTTTTCTTTAAAATTTAAATTATTTTTTCACATTCAAGTTTTAATTAGCAAAAAGCAATCTTATTTCTGTGCTCCAATACATATGCGTTTTACTTATAATAAAAACAAGAAACGAACGTAATATAAAATTGAAATGGTCGCTAGAGGAAATTGAACGGACACGCATAACGCTCCCGAAGATATTAAAATTAAACTAGGTACTAAAATTTCCCTTTTCATTGTATCTCGGTACTGTATTACGGTTTGTTTCATTCGAAGGCAAAATTTATGATTTCAATAAAATTATTTATATCAAGAGTTGTTAGAAAGTTAGTAAAAGTATAGATTTTAGGGCCGAACAGCTGGTGTGGCACTGGAGAATGAAAAACATATTTTTACAGCGTTAAAAAATTATTTGCGTTGACACACACAGTTGAATTTTGTCGTCCCTTCAGAGCTGCGGTAACCTTAATTTTCTCCCCCATAGCAATCCAAGCGCAAGTTATTTGAAGTTTTTTTCGTTTTTATTTCAAAAACAACATAATTGTGCCGTCGAGGCTAAAAGTAATTTTTCTCTCGGATTTCCATTTAAACGACAACGAGGTAAAAAGTAAAATTTACGACAGTCACGTACATTTTATCATATTTCCTAATTAAGCTTATTTTGTATTTTTTGTCATTGAATTTGTATTCCAAACAAACACCAATTTTTGAATGACACCTTATTTAAAAATGTCGCTGGCTTCAAAACCATTCAGACTTTAGTATTAAATATGAAAAAACTGAATTATAATACAATTGAATTTTTATACTTTAGAATTCTTTACCTACAAATAAACAAGTTAAGGTATGTAAAAAATCAAGTTATGGATATTTAACAAAGCTTTGTATTATTTAATAAAGTATTTTCAAGCGATTAAAATACTCAAATACATATTACATGTAACGTAAAGACAGACAGTTGATCTCATTACAGATTTATTGTTACTATGCAGCTAACATAAAGATTATTCTATGACAAAAAGTTTGAACTAGAAAATGCTCCTCGATAATCATTCTTAGCTGGTAAAAGTATTCATAGGCCGGTGAAACTAAGTTTGAAAGTTTCGAAACAGAGACTAAAGCTAGTAACCTAAAGTCAATACTAAATGAGGTACTCAGTAAAGATTCTATTGTTACGAATGTTGCAATTTATTAAGTAGGTGTGATGAATTGTGACTCATTTCAGCAGGCAGACCGTGTTCGTAGACAATGGCTTTTAGTTGGTTAAAATATTTTTCATTGTTACTGCGATGTGGGAAGATGTTTGGTTCTTCAATATTTTAAACTAGTATTCATTAATAATCAAATAAAAAATACCAAAAAATATTTTGACATTATTTAAAAATTTCCACAATAAAGACAAAATGTGTCAAACTGTTTAGACTGTTGAGCGTGTTAATTATACAAATATAAAATTTTATCCTTCTTCTTGGGCGCTTGAGTGACAAATTTACCTATTTTTTAAAATACATTAACTCTATGCACCTAGCTATCATCATAACTCATAGCCACTCACTTACGTTGACAACACTTGACGAGTTGCAATACTGTGGGATTCTAAGAAACCTTAAGGAACCAGATTAATCTTTCCGCTATTATCAGTTCATCTTTCAAAACCGGAATACTAGACACTTGTAATTTTCACTTTGTACTTACCTCTCACTCTATGTCCAAAACAATTATTTCATTAAAGTAAAATATCGCCACTATAATATCTTAAACATAGGGATGGAGAAAATCAAATTGTCTACACGTAGATTGTAAAGCATTTCTTATTAGCGAAACAAGTGTAATAATTCTCGACGGTGTTAATTAAAATAGCAAATTAATTTGTATAACACGATATTCCCCTATTATATTTCATGGAACGATCTTCACGAATGATTTATTTGTATCGTGTCAGTTTATTACTGAAGTGGAAGATTAAGGGTAGATTTATTTAACCTTCATTGCTGTCATCTTAATAATTTACTTGAGTCTAACTAAATAAAGCAATATTATGTATATAAATTTGTCAAAGTTAAAGTAACTAACATTTATAACAAACTGTATCGCTAAAATAACTCTATTAGTTATGGGAAATTATTACGTGAACAATTTCTTTCATCAATTCCATCGAAAAAATATTAGAAAAAGAAGGAAAGCTCGAGAAAGAAATCCAGAAAAAATAACTAAAACTAAGTACAATGTATAATAGTTTTTGAAATAAAATATTTAAAATATTGAGTCATAGACCTTAGTAGAAAGAGTCACTTTTCATTTTAAATGCAATACTTTTCAAACAGGAACTCGAATAAAAAACACAATTTGAAGATGGAATGTGGTATATCAACGTAGTTTCACTGAATATTATGT
>LGAG01000407.1:105954-116198 GCA_001278395.1 Lerema accius
CAAAGTTCACTGTACCACTAAAATGATTCGTTATTTTGTATTATTTTAAGAAGAAAGTACCTACTACATGGTCTTTGTTAGTTTAGATGACTGTAACGCGAATGAATAATTGTCTTCAACTGTTTTCTTTAGAAGTAAAACAGTACCTATAAAACTTATGTTCCAAATTAACGCATTTTATAGTCAAGTTTATAAAACAATACCGCTGTTGAGCTGAGAAACCCATTGCTATTAGGTAACATTTTGTTATTAGGCACTAACTTACAATATAAAATATTTGTTATACCTACCTATTTACTTAATTAAATGGACTAGCAAATGGAATGATCCTTGACATTAAATCTCATTTAAACTAGGGCATTTCTGCCATTTACATCTTGGATCAAGCTTCTTAGGAAAATTCACCATGACTAGGGGACCGTGAACTTTTACACTAAGCTCAAACAAAACTGCCACATCAGGACCCTATTTTTTTATTTTACTTTTTAAAGACTATTGACTATCTCTGACTACCAATAAGAGATCATACCAAATTCTTAACATGAAAGATGATGTTCCGTACTTTAAACCGACTGCGCCCGACGGAGGGTAACATTTTTTAAGCACAACTCCGTTTCAACAACCTTGATAGAAAAAGTAAATAATCTTACAGTGTCTTTTTATTCTAATTATTGGTTTAAATAAGACACGAATAAAAAAAAAATTAAGAATAAATGATAATTTAATGTTAAAACAAATTTCAGTTTACTTCTTAATTTTTTTTTAATGAATAAAGTGGATAAAAGTATATTATCAATTTCTTTGGTACGCCCTATAACCCAAACGTCTTGACGGATTTCAACACATAAGGTGTCATTGTATTCGTCTCCATTGTGGGAGTGATAAGCTACCTATTTTTTGTTATACTGGAACTCAAAAAACTACACTCAAAAAAATATTAGCAGTCAGGTCTTTTTTTTTTATCTATAAACTAGACGATGCCCGCGGCTCCGCCCGCGGAAAAGTCGATAAACAAAATATTGATTTCGTCCCAAGGGAACCTATAATCGGGATAAAATGTATCCTATGTCCTATTCCTGGATGCAACCTATCTGTGTACCAAGTTTCAGCTTAATCCGTTCAACGGTTAGACCGTGAAGGAGGGACAAACATCCAAACATCCAAATATCCAAACATCTTTACAAACTTTCACATTTATAATATTAGTAGGATTAGTAGATACTTGCTTGCACCTTGCTTGTCTCATCCTTGTAAACAATATGTATGTAGTAGGTAATAATGGAAGAATTTCATAAAATGTTTATGTCGTCAGTATGTTGCGCTATGGTATTCAGTGTAAATATCTAAATTAATGACGTTTGTAGTTGTAAAAATATTTAAATAATAGTAATAAAAAGCTAACCAGTCATACACGTGTAAGTGAAAATATTTAATAAAAATTATTGACTCACCTTCAGATTCTTCCCCTTGTATACTGAAGGAAACCTTGGGTTAATAAATCCACGCTTGTAACATTGTATTAAGATAGTGTCAAATTCGGTATGGTATAAACTAATTTATTCATGCCTTAAAATTTAATTCCTTACACTTTACATAGTTTTGTATACTGCTATTATGTATTATCATCAGAACTGGAGCAGCGTGGTTGAGTGCTTTAGACCTTCTCAGTAATGTGGGGAGAAAGGCAACATTTTGGATAATAATCGTGTAACAATGCCAGAATTGCTCTTGTAAAACTGCACTTCAGTTCCTACGTACCTACTTATAGGTACAGTTAATTTGATATGTATTGTATACTTACTTCAGATCAGAATATAGATCATGTAATGAGGCCTTGTAATATTATTTGCCTCGTACTATATTCCTGGCTAGCAGATGCTATTACTTAATTTAAGGTCATTGGGCAAATATAAAAAAGTATATTCAGTTGAAGTGCAGATAGATTGAAATTGAATGCTATTATTTGGTATGCTAAACAGGCCATTATGGTTTGGGGTCTGGATTAATTTGAGAAAAACGAAATGTTATTCCAAACATGAAAGCACAAGAGTATAATAAAGGTTGTCTCTTCCTCGGAATGAGGTCAATTTGAAAGAATATTGCCATTTCGTGAACCGTTGTAATGAGGTATTTACACGCAGCAACCCTAATGATTGGCGATATACGTGATAATGTACGAATTAGACCCAGCGCTTGTCCATTTATTCATCCTGTTATCAGGGATTTGCTACTGTATTCTGTATTATCCGTTCTAACTATAACATTATTCCGTATTTATTCGCTTATTTCCCGTTTATTGTAGCGAAGAATCTTGGCCGTCCGTACTTACGCGGGTCTTACGTGTAACACTCTCTTAATGTTGGACACTTTAGTGACACTATCGTTAATCACGACATCTTAATGCCTTTAATTGATGGGAAAACGTAATCTATTACTCACAGGAATATTCCTGCACGTAAACATCGGTTGCATCATTTAGAATTTATAATTGAAGTTGATTAATGACGCAGGGTTATGTTTCAAGTCAACTTCTCTCGACAAATAAAGTGGTCTCTGCTCATTAGAATATTAGAAAACGCCAGAATAAAATAAAATGCACGCGCTAAATAATGATGATGACTTAATTAACCATAGTGTAGGTATTTTTTTTATTTTCTATTCTTATTTATTTGTAAAAATAGTAGGAGTATTGTCTCTATAATAAATAGTTATATCTCCTCAATAAACTCCAAGTACCTACACATTTATTAACACAATACGTTATCACAGCGATTATTCCACATACGAAGTCGATTTATCTTATTCAAGGGCAAAGGGCAAGTTCTTCTGGCACGGTTCAGACACGGAACAGGCGGATTTTCCCAAAACCACTATTGTAATGAATTTCCGAATGTCGGGACAGTCCGTGCTTTTAATGGCTTTTCACGTTTTATGTGGCCCGTTCTAACTAAAATGTACTTTATTATGGGTCTAGGAATAACTTAAATTATTCAAAATTATATGTTTATACTAGAAGTCCGGACAGCACATGTTTTGTCATTTTATTATTGTTTATTAGGTAGTTCTCCACATCAGTTACTCCCGACCTTTAATTTTCACATAACTTTAGTAGGTATACCACCTACCTCGTTTTTTTCGTCGTGATATAAAAGGTAAACAATCTTACACTGTCCTTTAATGGAAATTATTGATTTAAAAATAAGACAGACACAAATTAAAAAAAAACTAAAGAATAAACAATAATTTAATGTTAAAATAAATTTCTGTATACTTCTAAATATATTTTTAAATTAATAAAATAAATAAAAGTTGTGCCAAGATTGTTTAGGTACCTTTTATGTCACATTTTGATATTACATTGGTCATATTTTTCTATGACGGCGTTTCAATATTTCTAATAATTTTGCTGGTCCCTTTACGTATCCCTACCGGGACATTAGCAATATTTACCGGGTCCAACTGTGACTCGAAACCATGCTCGAGACCGCTGAAATATACCTGCCTAATACCTAACAATTTTTTTATCGTAGGTAATTGGTCCTGCAGTTAAGAATTTCAGACAAACACACTATGTATACCTAGCTATAATTATTTTTTGGCATACTCTACAACCTCAATATCTTGACGGATTTCCGAATGTGAGTTGTCATTGTAGGTACCTATTCGTCTCCGTTGTAGCGACAGATATTAGGCCACAAAAAAAAACTTGCAGACAAGTTTTCTGTTTTTATTTCATTACTATGTATTGTTTTATTGTATCTTCTTACTAATCACTCACTCGCGAAAGGGTACCCAAAAAGCAGTGCGGCAATTATAAGTTTAATGATGATGTACCTAATTGCATTAAGCCTTTAAACTTTCAATTGCATCACATCTAATTGTGATTTGTAGTGCACCCGAAATCCAATTAACGCTAGTTTGATTAGAAGTCGATCGGTTTAAATTGAATATTCAGACTTCGTAAATACAATCAGTAATTTATATTAGATAATACTAGCAGCTCGGGCAGACGTTCTGCAACATAGTTATGTAGGGATTTAGTATGCCACATTAGGTACATCGTACCTTCAATAATTGTACCTATCTTTAGTAAATTCTCACATCACATTGGACAACGTTTGCTATTCCTAACGGTTTCAATATTTCTAAAAGTTTTGCAGTTCTCTTGAAATATCTCAATATCTTTAAAATCTTATCAAAACAAACATTACAAGTTTCTTTCTTCTGTATTTATTTTTATTTTACGATCCTATATTATTAAGTCATCCATTACCCCTGTAAAATAGCTAATTTACCCTCGCTGGGTAATTACTCCCAGGTTAGGAACCAAGGGAAGGTATATTATCTACTTACTGTTTGTATGTAGATATATCGCGCTATGCTTTTTATCCTGTAAAATGAATATATTCCGCTTCAATAGTAAATTAGTTCGAATACTCTGTTATAGGATTAGTAAAAAATGGTTTCCACGATCTGATAAAATGTTTTACCCATTGGTATAGAAAATAAAATTATTGCATACATTGTTTTATTTGATTATAAATGTGGTTTATATGGTCTGTATAACGAAAACTAAGGCATTAATCAAACCGTTACTAAAAAATATGTCGTAGATCAACGTCTGCCCGGCCTTCTAGTATAATATAAAGACACTCATTGTGTGATAGTAAAATTTGTATAAACCAAAATAATTTTAATTTAATATTGCCCACCCTATTGATATTGCCAACTCATGTTATTTTACTAAAAAATTTATTGTTAGCTTAAATATTCAATTATTCAGCTAAAAAATTTGACTGGTTTTCGATGTTTCAATTGCCAATGGCCCTCCCAGCAATAGAATAGCCGAACATGTTTTTGAATTCGACTAAAAACATTGGATCAACCAAATCGAGGCAAATCGTAAATCTGCTCATTTGGTCTTTTGTTGGCCCGGTAGGTTGAGCAAACATTTTGATTTTATTGTGCGGGTGAATTGTAACAATTTGTCTACCCGTAGGGATTCTGCCTGTGCCGATTCTTTATTCTTTTAACGCGAAATTTGGGAACTGAATACTTATGTTTACATTCCCGCATTTGCGACAAATCAGATGTTTAGTTTCTTAAATCTGCTATTAAATTTACGGGTAAATTCGAAGGTGTTATTAATTTACCCGATTCTAATGATTCGTTTAGGTATTGTTACTGTTTAGATCTGTGACTTGAAATGACTAAAAATGTTCTAAATAAAAACTAATAAAAAATTAGTAAATGATTTATAAAAAAAACTATCTGCTACATCAACGGCAAAAACTTTGTCCTTAATAGGATCAAAATAGATACTCAAGATCTAGATCTCTTTGGAAATACCCAATTTAGTTAGTGAGGATTTTTATGTCTATATCTTAGGGAATTTGAGATCTGCTATTCAAAACTGGATAATCTATAAGCTTATTAATAAATTTATTCTGATCTCATAGAATAGAGAATTCACGGAAAATGAGTTTATTTAAGTTTTAATGAACTTCTTAAGTCTGAAATTTATTGAACCTAACGCATTTGTAAGTTCTCAATCAAGGCTTATGTTAAAACGAGAAAACATCCGACATTCTTGGGCCTGATAACAAATACGAGATAAGAGAAGCCAAAGTTCGCTTTAAAGGAAGATTTATTAATTGACATTGATTGACCAAGATATTAACGCCTGTATTAACTGCATAGTAACATCCATAATCGTTATTAATGCTAATTTCACTACTTAGGAAACGTTGGCTACAAAATTTTGTCTGTAAGTAAACATGAACTGTTTTACATTCTAGAATCTCAAAGGAAATATTATGGAAGCACTGTAAAGCAATGCACGTACTGACCTTAGCACAGCACGTAGATCCTTATGACTTATGGACATTCAAAGCAACTAGATTTTCAATTCGAATTTTCTCTCGGGTACAATAAAATGATCTGAACAGGTACGTATTCTTGGCCCATTTTCTAACTGTTTGCAATCTACTAACTAGTTGTTAGCTGGGTTGTAATTTTGTTGTTACACGTTAAGCAATGGTTGGGAAAATATAAGTAGCTATTTTCTCTATAATTACCGTGGTTATTATATCTGAGTTTCTCAAGTCTGTAGAAGAGATAATACTTATAGATGAAAGGAAAGCGCGAGTTATGGGCCATAAACTGTAAAGTGAAGTGTAAAGGGATGTTTCCCTAACGACCACGGAGGATTGAAAAATACACGAAATATTTTTAAAAGACCTTATTATATTTTATTTATCATGTCCTTATAGACCTAGATGTTGGTTAACTTGGATAATCGCTTTATTCCGGAGTAGGTTATTTATGTAGGTAACGCAATAATTTTTAACTGACTTAAAAAAAAGAGCTTGCAGTCCAACTGATTACTTGATACTTTTAATCAGTCTGTGTAAAACTATAACGTATGTTCTCATATAAAACACTTTAATAATAACGATAAAGGGGTACAGAAGTCTTCATAGAGCAATTAGTGTAAGGAACAACAGATGTTCTTGACACAAACCCCTTACGGAAAACTCATTTAATACCGACTAGCCATCTGATGATCGAATTATTATGTCTAACAAAAGTTGTTTCTCATTAAACCCGTTCGTCAAAAGCCTATTTCGATTACGTAATGTTTCATTAACATTATCAAAATAGACCCAAGCATTAAAAGGCTTGTTATCTTAATTAAAACTTATCTATCATTCGAATCAGCATGCATCTCTATAACTTTTTAAAGTTAGTTACAGGTTGCAGTACCTAACTTGTGTACTTACTACATTTAATTTGCCGAAATACCTACATCATTAAGAAGAAAGTGTATTCGAGTGTTCTAATTAACATATTTCTTCTAAACCTTGAGAGAAGTCTGTCAATCAGTATTTGATCAACATGTTTTCTTGATTTAAGATTTCCCTTAGTTTTAGACCATAATAAAGATTGTGATGACGACTGCAGTGTATACTTAATGTGATTTTCTATCCAGGAAAGCTAGAGAGTAAATAAAGTTGCCTTGGAAACAATCTCCTGAGATTAGGGTTATCAGATGGCAATTCAGCCTTCGCATCTCTCACCCGTAAAGGAGGGATCTTAGATAAAATAAATAGCTTCTGATGTGTAAACATCTGCAGCCTGTCACAGCCCTAATTAATGTGTGCGTTCGCTCGGCTTACTACAGTTTGATTTGATTAGTTAGTTTCTAATAATAATTACTCAGAGGCTATGTTGATTATGGAGGATTATGTTGTAGAAGTTTTAATGTTAAACTTTGTGTATTATGCAATCTAATCATAATTTCGTTTACAAAACACAAGAAGCCATTACATTCACAAACCTTATTAATATTGTAAATTAACTTTGTCTTTCTGCCTATTATGCTTTTACGGCTGAACCCCAAGGTTGATTGTGATGTTTAGTGTGAAAGTTTGAAGTCTCGGGAAGGATATAGGCTAATTTTTTCCCAAAAGTTACTGCCAAGAAAATCTTAGTTTACTATTATGACGTGATCAAAGAAGCAAATTTTTTGGGTCCTAACTTTCTAATACTTATATTGATTAATCCCTCAGATTATGTTTATGTAGGTATCTACATAAAAGGTTGCCCAAAGTGAAGCGAACAAAACTTTATTTTATTTTCATTCCTTTTTACTACAATAATGCTTAATTAATCACTCGGTCCATTACATACCTACATAAAATTATTCAGTCGTTATACGCCAAGTTAAAGTTAACAAATGATAAAGTTACCAAATTGCTTTCTATCTGGTGTCATTCAGGACCGGCCAGCGTTATTTTACTTTGGAAAGAGCGAACCGTATTATTTTTGTTGGTCCTACAGTGATTCTTTTCCTTTGGGAACGGCATCCAATTCTATACTAGTAATGGCAGTTGAGACTTCAGGCTCGATGACAATGCTTTGAGAGGTACATTTTGTAGTCAACTAACAAATACCCTCGGCTTTGTACGGATAAGGGTACATAATGTTAAGTGAGCTATTAGTTCCTAAGACGAAATAAATGATTTAAATTTGAATTTGAATTAAGCTTACTAATGTAAAGTTTAACTTATCTTCTGTCATAATTTTAAAACGTCGTAGCCAGGATGTTTTGCGCGGGATTTGAACTCTTATGCAAATGTGATAAGGGAGAAAGTATAGAAAATTATATTTTTGTTATTAATATTACCATAATGGTAAAACCTAGAGTAAGACCATGACACTACAATGTTAGACGTCTTTATAAGCAACACCAGTTACGCTTGAACCCATCACGCATATCAGTTAAGCATAGTTAGCATGCCTCTAAGAGATTGTGAAAAAAACGAATGATCAGATAATTACTTAATACCTACGGTGCGTTACATTAAGCTACAAAGTAAAACTCAAATAAAAAAGTTTTTCCCACCATTTGTCAGTAAGGTACCCTTCGGTCTCCACTAGATGTCGCTTCATGTTATTCTAATGAATCTCCAAGTTTTAATACAATGCACCAAACTTGTTAACGGACATTGCGACTTTGATTTTCGTCCACGAACCGTAGACTTTTAAAAGAAAACGCGGCATTTGCATAATGCAATTGAAAGTTTTTATTGCAATTTACAATTATTAACATTAAGCAGAGCGAGATGGACTTAATATTTATGTTATTCAAAGTACTTATAGAGATTATATATTATGTGCGTTCTATACTTTTGATCAAAACCCGGAAAACTTGTATGATCGTATATAATTAAAGTATTTACTAAATGGCTTCCGAGCTACCAAGTACAAAAACTTCGACCACTTCTGTAATATAAAAAGGCATTTTTTTATATTTACACAGCACGCATAATTAGATTCGCTTTTCGTTCCACATGATCTCCCCTAGTAATCCCCTCTTTCATAAAATCTATGGGACGAAATATTTATAGGACCGGGGAAAATCAATCTTCATGGCGCTAAGCAAAGATGTCTTCCAAACAGACTATTTGTCCTTTGTGGCAAGGCTTCGAAGATGTTTACATATTTAAGACATTGTCTCTAGCACAAGTTGTTTTGCATTTAGCTGTATTCATTTAGATCAGTGGTTCTTAACCTTTTTAATATCGTTAACCCTGTGACTGCCTGTGAGCTATGAAGAAAACTGATTTTATTCGATCTTTAAAATGTCATCTATAGTAGTAAATAATACAACTAACTTTTTTGTGCATTTTTTATTTTATTTTACGATCCTAATAATTAGGTCGTTCATTACTGGTTTACTCCTGTGAAGGACCCCCAGGTCAGGATCTCATGACTGACAATCTATCAGTCATGGAACCAATAAATACTTCGAGGAGACAGAAAACATCGTCAGACGCAGCTATTACTCTGAACGAGAAAAACAGTTTTCGACGATGTAATCCAATAGTATTAGTACGCTCGAATTGAAATGTGTCATGTGATGTTAACTAAATCTCCTTGTAAGAGTGACACATAAATATCATTAGGTACTTACAACATGCTTGCTTTTAAAGTATTAATGATTTCGGTTACAAACTAACAGAGGCATTTTGCTTTTTTTATTATTAATTAAAATTATTCTATGTCTTACAAATAAATCCTGTTCTTAAATCAAAGGATGGTAATTTGCACTATACAATAGTGAGGTCTTGAGAAATCCGAAATTTTGTTTGCGATTACGAAATCTAAAATATCCTAAGCAAAAGTTATCTAATGGTGATAATCATGAAAGCCGATGTTATTCGTGATACAGAGTCGAAGATCTAAAGTGATAATAAAAGCCTTATCATTGAATGTAATGTTAATAGAAACCTGTTAATCCTGACCTGAATATTAATAACAGGGACTAACAGGGTACAAAACGTCGTAGAAAAAGACGCAAATATTCAGTAACGCAAGTAGCTAGCTAGTGTTTGTCATCGATCCGTTATATCCTTTACGTCAAAGAGCACGTTTTGTCATAGAAATAACAGCTGCATAAAAGAAGGGGAGCGTTTTCCCTCCCTAATATCCGGCCGGGAAAATTGCCCGTTGCACTGTCCTGCTACTGTTATTTATCATATTATAATATTCTAAGGCGTTATTTAGGGTTCTGTGTTAAAGAAAAACTAAAGCATTCACTTGAATTTCTGGAAGCAAATTATTTTCTGCATTATTTAACAACTAGTGGACCCGCCCTCGCTTCGCTTCGGGAAACCTATGCCGAAACGAAAGTAAAAAAAAGTAGCCTAAGTTACTTCTTGATATATTAGCTGTCTGCC
>LGAG01000407.1:116298-138548 GCA_001278395.1 Lerema accius
GATTCGTACTCAGTTACTGTTTTTGAGTCACTCTAGATTAGTTTTTGGTAAATATACTCAATGTACAGACAAATTTATTTTACTGTTTTATTATAGTATAGATATCCAGATAATATGCATTTGTATAAAAACTCACTCACTGAACTCTTTCTGAATGACTGGAGTAATTTAAGAAAATGGTTGTATTTAAAAATATGGTTTTACGGTTATTTAAAAAAAAAATATTTATACCGGTAGCTGGGACCAGTCAAATATATCTAAGAGATATTGAAACACTGTTTTAGAAAAATTCGTCAAATATAATAGAAAAGCATTTTCACAAGTAGATTTATAATAAAAGTAATACAATTAAAATATTTCTAAATAATTCGATTCTTTGTATTTTTCCTTACTTTGCCGGAGGTTGTTCAATTTACTGGGCAGCGCCTACACAAACTGTGAAGCGTTACTTCTCTATAGTTCAATGGCTCTGTTAATTCTACAGGTTTTTATTGCTAGGTGATTTCCTCTTTATTGGTAAGGAACCCTTCGTACAAGGGTCGCTGGTTTTTATTTCCCCTCTCGTTATTTTTGTTTGGCAATTATTACATAAAATTCTTTGATGAAATTAAGAAATAATTCATCTTCCGTATTTATATCAGCGTCTTACTTTAGAGGGTTAAAGATAAAGAGAGTGAAAATTTAGAAAGAAATTAACTAAAGATTGTTTATTCTATTTCATAAAAATATTTTCACAGAAGCCGTTGCAGGTCTTATTTTTAAACAATTTTATTTCATAATCCGTAATACACTAAAATCCGACCCTAATTCTTACCTCTTCTGACTGTAGATAGGTTTTAGAGGCTTGCTATTCAAGACGGAAGAACACGTTAACAATACCGTATGTTTCTAAATAGGTGAAATCTTTTACTTCATCTTCTAGAGCCTTTTCTGAGTGAGGCTCATAGGTATTCAGAAAATACATAACGAACAACGATGTAGCACACTACAATACTTACTTATCTACTTATACAGTAGATAAAAATATATGAAAAGCGGTTTTTCTTTATTAAACCTTTCCATGTTGTTTCATTCTCCTTTCATTCAATTGTATTTGTGTTTCCTCTCGTTATATTTTATGTTATTTGTCCAATTTCGTGTCCCTCAAAATTTAATTCTTTAGATTCCATCGAAATGGTTAAAATGAATAATTCATATAGCTTGTCTATTGAACGGGAGATCGCCTCCAACGTCGTTGTACTTACTGACATCGAATTGTGTTGGGGAGGTACGGGCTCTTCTTCTTGTATTTTAAGCATGTATGGCTTTATTTGCTCAAATTGTATCCAATAAAAGGGTATAATCTTTGTCTATGAATTTTTGTCGAAGTATATAATTAAATAATTAGGCATGAAACTATACTGTGTTACCAAAACGTATATAATGTATTTGAAGAAGCTACCACGTGAGTGGGCGTTTTATTTGTAAGTTAATTTTATTACTCTATAGATGATACACCAGAACACATTTTCTAAATAGGTATTTAAAAAAAATCTCGTCTCATTTTCCTTTAAATAAAAACTCGTTACTTCCTTGTAGGTACTTATTAAAATAGTTTATTAAACAAGTAAATCTCTGGCAGTAATTAATTTTTTACTGCCTTGAAAAAGTAATTTATAGCGTGAATGAACTGTCATCGCAACAAAACTGCGACACGTCAGTGACAAGTTTCATTTTCCCACCCGTGTTACGTAATAGGGATGTGGGTATGTGTGGCATAATCAGGTGACGCAGCTTTTTCGCTACCCTAATTCTTTTCACCGGTCTTTCAAATATCGGATCTCGTCTCGAGCTGATAAAAATATCTCACGCACTAGATTAATTTACTGTACCTTCGGGTTTCCTTACTTTTTCAGCTTACATTTTTTTGTGCTGATATCTGCTTAGTCTAAAGGTTGACTGGTAGAGAATGCTACTAGCATTAAGTCCGCCTTATTTATGTACCACATTAAAATTGGTATATGAAAGAGTGAAATAAATAAAGAATTACACAAACTTATAGGCTATGATGCATTAGCTTCTCTAGACAAAATGTCAGGTGTTTTACTGCTTCTTTGAAATTGTACGTCGTTTTATGTGAAAGTCAACAGAAAATGTATTTATTTTGGGGAGCAGATGTAAAGTAGTCTTCGTTGTCTATGGATACATACAGAGTAAAAGAACCTATATGTTAGGTGTTAGACTTGAAGAAATCTGTTTTAATTTTGTTCCAGAGATAACAGGTTACAGACGTACCGAAACCAGCGCTATATAAAGTATATTTAGGGAACATTAAACACTTCAAAGTTTCAAATATTGAAACATTTGTAACTAATATACCGTTTCAAATTCTCTTTAATTCTCATGTAGATTCGTTATTTTTGCTTCAAAATCTTGCAAATTATGGCGTTTGAATGTCGTTTCAAATTTGAATGGAAGTTTGTCAAGTATTGTATAATTTTTGGAGAAGTTTTGAACTCCATTGAATTCTTTGCATGTAAATGTTTTCACAGATTCGGCAAAGAAGCTTATTATGTAAAAAATGTTTGTAAAGTTAGAGTAAACTTAACAACCGATTTTAATTTACCTTGTAGAGTACGTATAGGTATTAGTAGAGTAGTAGCTACCTACAGCAATTTTTAGTTTTCCTTCATAAATCCTACGATATTGTGAAATACGAGTATCTACTCATGCATCAACGTTCATTTAAAACAGTCAAGGTACCGGATCAGATTTTATTTATTAACTTAAAACGCAACGTCTTTTCAGCCTATTTATTATTCATTATCAAATAATATAAAAATGAAAAAATACAATTACTTTTTGTTCAATAATTAAATTCAATGAAATCTGAATTGGTTCTGCAACAAGTATTAAAAATATGAACTGCTCATTATTTTTTGTCAAGGCATTTAATTTAACAATTGAAAGTTTTTAAATTCAAATGCCAACATTAGACTTCTGATTAAATATTTAATTCAGAAATCTATTTTATAATTTGTTACGGAAGAGACGTGCTTATTTATACTATGATGTTGAATAGACTTTTAGTTAGTAGGTACTACATTCTTATTCTACATAGAATGTAATAGTTACATTTATGTAATATAATCTTATAACCACAGAGCAAAGAATGTATCTGTGCTTATAACATAACATATTACGTTACGTTCCACACTTTACCAGAGAGATAAAACAACTCACCTAAAAGCGAGGGTTAAACTAAACTTTCTATGCTCCTATTGAAAATCCAAGTTTAAAAATTACTTATTAGAAATAAGTTATACTTAGGTGAAAAAAACTGAAATGTAAGGAAGACATGAAAACTTGCCTACATAAATGGTTTCTTTAAGCTGTACTTGAGGCTCCAGATTTGTCTCTTCGTTAATATTATTCGACACAAAAACCATTTAAGCTGCAGTAAATTATTATTATCGTTGTCATAGCTGTCAGGTTGCGGTACTTTGTTATGAAGTACACAGAATAAGATCGTCTACGAATTCATATTAGGGTGCTGAAATTTGAAAGGGGAAGGCACAAATTACTCCGGGTGAAAACCTCTGCACAATGTTTTGGGGAAAGCTTACCTGGCTTCATGGTAATTGTAATAAGACTTACTCGTACCTACTCAATTTTATTTGATGCATCCAATGGTATTATAAAAAAGCAGTTAAGTTATAATCGTGAATGAATGGTTTGTTATTAACTCTTATTTAAGTACGCAATTATAGCGTCCGGTGTCTGCAAGCCCACTCCTAAGTTATTTTCATAAAATCTTGTAATATTTCACGATATTTCTACTTGAAAACTTACGAGCGGATGTACGCAGATGTGTATTTCACGCGGAAGTTCATTCCAACGGATGTGGAGGCGGATCTCTGTTACAACACTAGTTTTAACTTTGTTCTCAGAAATATCTACTCGAATTGTATATTACAATTGAATAAAAATGTTGCTTTTGCTGATGGATAGGTTGATTTTGCACATTTGTCTTGGGAAATAAACTGATAGTGATACTAGATAACTTGAAGTATGTTGTACTCGTAAGATATTTTGTACCACTTTTATGTCAAATATAATCAAAACGTAAATAGATATATTCGCATTACATTGACTTTCAACACATACATGTCATGAACTACAATATAGTGTACACTTTAGGGGTTATTTTCGCCCCGAAGTATAGAAATGACGTGTTTATACTTGTTCGTTGAAATCGAGAGGTCTCTGCGGACGACGGATATCGTCATTTCCTTCCAGATCGTTTGTAGTTGAGATGTTTTTAAGGCTCTGAATGGATGCGTCTTTAGATTAAATTTTTATAGTTGGTGTCATAGCTCATAGTCCTTATCTTTGTATAAACAATCGCATATTCAGTGTATGAAACAGATAGTAGGTAGGTATACATAAAGGTTTTTTTTTTTATTATAGGTAGGTAGTACGTATAAATCGGTATGTTTTAAATTTTTATGCTACAAATACCTACTTATAAGTCATGCCAACTGCAGCACTCCTAAGTTTTTGGGAATCCATTTGAAATCATATGCTGATAAAAAAATCTTACAGACATATTACTGTAGCTACTTAGGTACCTAGTTTTGAAATAGCATTTAAGAAACATGACAGGGCCTATAGTTACGTATAGTAAACTTATATATACCTAGTGATTTTGTGCGTAAAATCTTCCCTATTTTACGATATAGTCTCTCTGACCTAGTTTAGACCTCCGCCTCACAGAGAAGGGTTTATGGTTTTCAATACTTGTGACTTCCTACGTTATGATCTTTCGCGCCTGGGAATAATATTGTTCCAAACGTTTTCACTTTTTCGGGACTTGGCGTAGATCGTATGCATAAAATTCGCATTAGACATCCTTTTTATCGAAACTTTCTTTTTATATCTACATATATAATGTATACAGTAGTTATTACTTGTGTATGAAATCGATTAGTGAATATTTTTCGTTTAAATTTAATCGTAACTCATTATAGCTGAATTAGGATTTATATCACCAGTGTTATGAAATACGTTCTAGCGCCATGTATTCAATTATGAATGGAACCTAGTGTCATCTATTTAAGTGTCATGTATTTCAGTGTCATCTATGTATAGTGCCATCTATGTAAGACAACACTGTTTCCAGAAAATCTGAGATTATGTAAGTTACGATTAATTTTCAACTTTTCAACATAATGTATTTATAAAGACATAATATGCATAAAATTTGGACCTAGATTTCTATGTCTAGATGCTACATCTCAAAATCGTACATGCCTGCCTCATTCTAAAAACGATACCGAAAGCAAACTCCTATACTATTATATTAACACATAGATTACCATAATTCGAATGATCTCCATTTTGGGTAATGGCCAATGCTGTCTCTGACTTTTGTCCAATAAGTACCAAGCAGTCAGAGGCAGTCATTGGCATTACGGCATCAGTCGGCCGTGTAAGTAGTCAGTAGTGGAATTTACACATGACCTATTTAAGCTGAAATAAGCTTAGCCAAACAGGTGCCTTATGTAACCGACAGCCTTGGACAAGAGCGTAATCTGGTTCCAGTCAGTGGTATCCAATTTGCAAGCAATTGTACGGCTTCGACCGCAGCCTGATAATATGATATCTATAGAACCGCGGTTGTTTGCGCGATTGTAATACGAAACGAAAAGTTGAAGTACAAAAGGTTCCTTTTTAGCGAACGTAAGATGCAGTTCTGTGATTCGCAGAAGTGATCCAGATGACTGAGCTCTTCATAGTGATAATATAAAAACAATTATCACGCAAAGGTTATCTAAATATCACTGATTTTATGTAAGCACGACTTTCAAAGAAAATATAAAATAACTGGGACAATACATCGTAGAAAAAGTTACAATAGACAAACCTGGAAAATTTTTACTACTAGCAACAGAACTATCAAAAGAACAATTCATCTTACAAGAATGTTACACGAAATAACAACACGTCAATACGCACAATATCCAATCTGGCCAATGCTTTATTATTATTGTCCCAAGTAAGTTCCAATAAAAATAACGTAATTCACCGTCCCAATAGAACGGTCTTATAGGTTTAGTTTAGAAAGTTGGCATCTTGTCCATAGCGGTTATTTCGAGCTCCCTACATAGGCTACCGGGCGGCGATTGCACAAAAAGAAGCCTCTATTTAACGGGAAACGGTACGGAAAAAAGCTCCTTCTGTGCGCTAGAGTCAAGAACCGGATTGCTGTGGCCAGACTGAAAAACAAATCTACTACGATTTACGTACCGTAAACTCGTTACGCGATGCGAACTAGGCGAGTTTGGGAATAGCGTGGATCATTCTGATTTGTGTCCTATGGATATTAGGGTTGAGTTGAAAATGTAGTTTGGTTACACTGGGTGCGTAGTCGTATAGTTCCGAGAGAGAGGCGTCCAGCGAGTTTATACGCTACGGAGAGACTCGCAGGTTCATTCGTAAGAGCTCTCGTTATCACAGTTGCCGTTCGGAGGTCGGAGTGAGTACACGTTAGAGGAATTTCTCGTTCAACTCCCGCGTAATCCCACTTCGCCAGAAGTTTACGAACATCGCGCCGGCATCGTGGATCGGAGCCGAATCATTTCCGATTCGTGACTGACTAGTGCTGGGTTGAAAGTGAAACCAGATACTGTAGTTGGATCGTGATAGGTAAATTGTGTAAGGACTCTTAGCTTTTAGTGGCAGTGGGATTTATTTGAAAGTGAAAATAAACTTATTTGAACTCGTTTCGGTATCCGCGCAGTTTTGGACTAAAACTGTGTCGTGACTATTGAAGCTTGACAGTGTTTCCAAATACGGTAAGTAGCTTTGGTTGCCTTACTTAGGTATACATAGTTTCCTTTTACTCATAATACGAATTTGTGCGAGCGAATATTAATATTCTGGGGCAACCATGCTCAACGCATCGCTAAATAATTTTGTATCAAGATATACACGTAAATTTATTTTTAAGAGCTTAATGGTTCTTAAAATAGGGGAGGGCAAATCGCGTATTCAAGAGGAAGACATAATAATGCCATTAGGCCGGAATTCTGAGACGGTATATCGGCGTGATAACTTGCACTAAATGGAAAGATATTAAAACTTGCATTCGCCGCTTTCTTTTGATCTTACACCTTATTTAACAGTTGTACCGGTTCGCGTTTTTAGCAATAAAAAGGATTTTAGTAATCTTAAATGGAAGTTGGACACGGTATCGCTGTTCGAAATTGCAGTGGAAGCAAAAAGTTAATTTGACGATCTTATTGCCAATTAGGAAGGCATTCGAGGCTTCACAAAATTTATTAAAATTGCAGGTCACTTTAACAAGATTATTTATATTTTTACTTATAGCAAGAGGGTTATATAAGATTACAATTGAATAACGACATTTTAACTAAGTATTCCACAATTATCTGGCTAATGACTTACAAAATAATCAATATACAAAATGTACTTATACCTGGTTCATTTTGTAGAATCTACCAGAATATATGAAGACATAATTGTTCACACATAATTCAACTGATGTTAAGGATAGTCTTCAAATATCCTTTGCTTAGTCCTCGTGGAAAAGCACGGAACAACGAATAATACTGGAAAAGTATTGTATGTAGGTACCTATTTCCAAGGAGTTACTGGTATCCATCGCTTGACCATGTGCAAAAAGAAATGGTGCTTTTGATTTAGAATTTGCAGTTGTAAATTGTTAGCGGTCGTCTTGACTTAGGAACCTCGGCAGTTTAAAAGTTATACCTCTCCAGAGAACTTTAGGTTTCAGTAGTTACTCCGGCAACAGTCCACATAAGAGACAATACAGAACAGAATGTCCAAATGAATTTCCAGTGAAACAAAAGGGTTCGATTGAGCAGGTCCCATCTTCATATCTATTTTTCATATAAAGCAACTTTGCATTTTTATTTACATACGAATACTAGCAGCGAGACTGTGGAAATTGAATTGAAATGAAGTCTCCCCTTTTTAGAATTGAGTACCTACCTACCTATTTCATCCGCTTCGTTTTTTGAATAGATAAAAATGTTTGTCGCTATAAATACAACAATGCTGCTATGCCTGAAGTGTATTGAAATTGTTGGCAATAATACAAAATATGCCCTAGGGGCAACTGACTTCCTCGGAAGCTAATCGTGCGTTCGTCTGAAATTCCGGAGCTTTCGTAACATACGCGTTAGATAGCTGCAAAAGGGTCTCCGTGGGAAGTTTTATATCACCTAATCACTCCTTCCACCAAAAATATATCCATTTGATTCCCTTTAACTACATATATTACTAGAAAGTCTACATACGTACGGAACGGAAGTAGGTACTATCCATTGAAACAGTTTGCAAAAAAGAAATTCAAATGTATATTATTAGTTTTCATTTCATTTCATTTAGATTTTTTTATTTCGCTATTAACGCAGAACAAAAGTCTTCTCTGTAACTTAAATTTCAATAAAATACTCCTTAAAAACCCTGAAGCCTTATTGTATCAATTTGTATTAAAAGTAATTTAAATTCAAATGTCATACATTTGGGAATAATATCTATTAAAATTAACCCATTTTCCGACAAGACCGCTACTGCAGCGCAACTATTACGCAATTCAATTGAGAGCTAACTAGCCAAAGCGAACTCCGGACGATACCTTGTCCCTAAAGGAGTTAGACTGTTAGATAGGGTTTCTTACTAAAGGAAACCTATCAAGCAGTCCGTTTATGTATACTGAATATAATATTAACTTATACATAACCTCAAGAAATTGGCAAAGTATACGATGCTCCTCCAGTATAATTTGGAAGCCATACTAAATCTGACTCTGGTTTTATGAATGGATGCCGAAATGCTTGACTTCAAATCGTTCGAGAACCATAAAGTAAGGAGTTAAAGGTTCCGCAACTAGAAACCCTGACATAGTGGCGTCAACCCATTAATGGCCCACTTCTGAGCACGGGTCATTCTTGGTAATTTAGAAGCCTACAGTATTCCAGCACGCTGCTCCAGTGTGGATTGGTGGAGGGTCAATTGCCAACCCAAAAGTTTTGTTTGTTCGTCATTCGTTGATCAGTAGAATCATAGCACCAAAGACTGGCATCATGTTTACTAAACAACTTTATAGTCGGATTGATAAACTAGTAATTTAGGCAACTAATCGTAAATTTCCTTAGAAATTTGCCCTCATGAATACATAATAGTGCAGTCTAAAAAATTAAGTGTGGAAAAACGGCATGCAAAAAAGCCTTTGTTTAACACTACATTGTTAAGTTACGATTTGTTTATACGTATTACGTAAGCATTAGCCAAAAGCTACGTCAATTTGATAACCTTCGAGCGCAGAAAGCAGACTGTAGTGAAGCATTGCATGATATGTTACTAGTGTAAGTTCTAACTTCTTGCTAAACTTAATAGCTTCTCTTAGGACGAGGTATCATGTTTGTAGCAAAATAGATGGTTAAGTAACTCGTTGTTAAGGTAGCCGTGATACTTGGCTTCCCCGTTTGTTAAGTTACACTACGCGCTAGTTTTGGAGAATTCTCCACTTTAAACTCCATGTTGTATTAAAATGGCTTAAGATTTTGGAGAAACTTTTGTAGTTTTGACTACAAAGTACGATATCACGTAGTCCTTTGCTATCTGACGTAAAGTAATTTTACATTTCTTCCAGTTCATAGCGGCCGGTGGAGACACAAGAAGCGTGTGCAATTCTCATAAGACTTTTACAACGAATTTGTGACATAACTTAAAATAGAACAACGTACTCGTACATTTATAACTCGTTTTATAATGCTCTTTATTTAATTCCGTGTAAATGAAATGTCTGGAAGAAATCGTTTTTATAAATACAGTATCAATAGGCACTTACTATGGCGTTAACTGTGATTCTGTAATTTACGTAACGAAAATAAATAAGAGATTACAGTCTCGACAAAGACAAAATTAAATATCAGAAGTTGAAATTGTTGAAAGCCACGACTGCAGATTTAAAGTGCGCTCTCAATTCTAATAACTTTGAGTTTTAGTGGAATACATTAACGCTAGTACCGACATTCGAACATCAACATCCTTGATATATGCATAAAATAATAGACTGCATATATCAAGGCAAAATATCTCAAACTCATTGTTGCAGTGAATTAATCAACGTCGATGCGGCTGGCTGAGCTAACAAAGTTTTATACACACATCACTCATGCTGCACACTGCCAAATATTACGTAAATCAGAAGCATCTTAATACTAAGCTTTATCTAAGCACACATTTAGCTACATTAATTTAATCCTAAGTATGTAAATCAATGAATCCATTAAATCATTAATATTATTATGTTGAAGGGTATGCCCTAGCATAAGTAGCATTCTATATTGTGAGTAATGCGAGTAATTTTAATCACTTTTAATCTGTGTGTATGGTAAGGATTATATTGCGTACGTCACCGCAATTTTATCCCCTCAAATCTATAAATATTTACAGGTCTTTATCCTTTGCAGTCAACTCTTGACATGTTACAAATTGCATCTTAACTAGCTTGGCTCTAAAAGCTTTTCTTCCACCAAGGTGTATCAAGGCAGGTGCATTCTCTGGATTTAATCTCGGCTCTGTGTTTGTCACGGATACACAGTGGAACGCGGGTTGTCGTGTCGCAGGAAAGCCTTGCTTTGTATGCGAATAAACATTTAGTGGGCGCGGCGTAGGAAAGCAAATCCTTGAACGTTTTCGTAGCAGACGGGGCGAACGGCGAACCTCTCAAGCTACGGAGCAATCTTCTTTATCAAAGAGACTTTTATCGAAGATGGTGTGAGTGTGGTTACTAAATTTTAAGGCAACGGTTATGCTTGTAAGTTTGAAATTAATTAGGTAGGTTTTTATATGATTGTGTCAGATGGAGTGTGTTGTTTCGGGCGAATGTATTAAGAGCCCAAACGGCTTGACAGATTTCAACATGGTAATTGGATTTAACTGCATTGTTTTAGTTACATAAGCTATATATTTTTTAGTTATCAGTCGGTTTTTTTTCTATTAATTAATTAATCGCGATAGATTTTACCTCAAACATCAAGCTTTAAGCACGTCAATATTTTTCATTACAAAATTTAAACGACACACGCTATTTTGAACAGTCTGAAACTATGTGAACGAACGCAATAGTGGCTTTGTGATGCCAATGACATCGTCAAACTCCGTTTTGTAAAACAAAAGTACTACGAACATTGACTGAAACTCAGTGTTCCGTACAAAAACGAGGATAGGCGTTACCATAGTGACAACTTTTAGCGACCTAATATTGAGGCATCCATCAATATTGACATATCTATTGGCTTTAAAATCTGAAGTTTGTTTTCTAGATTTCTAAATTATATGAAATTTCGTTTCATGGTAATCCAAGGTTTGATTGGAAATAGTCATCATTAAGCGAAGTTTTACAACTCTGGATTTTCTTAGCTTCTCATTAGAGTCAGTTTAGCAAAACTGTCCGTCATCAGTTATGCTGCACTGCAACTGATATTTTTTGTTTTACCGTAAAACTGTTGTGAAAAGATATATGTCCTAATAAGATATTTACGTATATATTTACGTACCTATGTATTCTTTATTTGGAGGATTGCAAATTGCTAATAGGATGAAGCAAACAGGCGTGCAGTCTAGCTCGGTATTTTTAATTTACACTAGGTATGTCAACTTGAGAATTGGCTTATAGAAGTTGCCAAAAATTTAATAATTTCATTAGTGTTTGGCGAAACATTCCTATTATGATGTTAATTTAAAATTTTGATTAAAAATTTTAATCGTGATTGGATAATTATAGTTATTATAATTAGCAATTTCTATTAAATATTGAAGATAATTGGAATTTCATTGGCATACTCAACATCTTGATATAGATCTGATCCTTAAAATGCAACCTTATTAGGGTTAACGACCTCGAAAACATTTTATATCTTTTTGATATTGGGCACTAGAAAGGCTTTGCTTATTTGAACTTTACATGTTGTATGACAGATGCATTGTTTACCCGCATATTATATATGAGGATTATGATAGAAAGTTTCATAATATAATGTCCCCAGTCACACAACACAGATTTTCTCACACATTAGCAAATGTAATGCATGGAACTAAGACCATTAAATAGGCATTTTTTTTTCTATGAAGGCTTAAATCCTATAGTCAATGAGGTAATTCGTTTAGTCAACCATTAGTTGAGCTATAAATACTAGATTTATCGCTTAAAATAAAATAGAGATCCTACTCGTATTAACATAAAAATACTTTGCTAGTCTAAGCACACAGCGAATAAGAATGTTTGGCCAATCTAATCTTTTCACATATAAAAACATGCTTTCTAGACAAATATAATTTGGCTCGCGGTTTCGCATTAGCATTTCAATTCAACTTTTTTACGGTGAAGTCAGTTATTGTTCACATTGAAACCGCAATGGATCTAAAATGACAAGTAACAATATAAGGGTTAAGGGTACATACATGAGCCTCCTCAAGTTTCTATACTTATATATACACATTTTTGATGGTCTAAAACTTAAAAATAATTTATATTATTATAGGACTAGTGGACCCGCCCTCGCTTCGCTTCGTTAAACCTATGCCGAAACAAAGATAAAAAATTAGCCTAAGTTACTCCTTACTACATTAGCTATCCGCCAGTGAAAGTCTTGTCGAAATTGGTTCAGCTGTTTCAGATATTAGCCGGATCAAACAGACAGACAGATAAAAATGTGAAAAAAAATTATTTTGGTATGTGTACCGTGCTTAAATAAGTACCGATGCAGTAAGTAAAAAGCAATTATTTTAATACTAGACGATGCCCGCGGCTCCGCCCGCGAAAAAGTCGATAACCAGTTGATTTTATCCCAAGGGAACCTATAATCGGGATAAAATCTATCCTATGTCCTATTCCTGGACGCAATCTATCTGTGTGCCAAGTTTCAGCTTAATCCGTTCAACGGTTAGAGCGTGAAGGAGGGACAAACATCCAAACATCTTTACAAACTTTCACATTTATAATATTAGTAGGATATTAGTAGGATTACAAACAGACACTTCAATTTTATTTAGTTGTATAGATTATTACCATTGGTAGAAGGAAAAAATTGGAATTGTAAGATAAAACTCATATTATTATGTTTAAACAGAAACGTACTTACGAAATATTTGTAATCTGCATCCCTCTCATTCCGTCGTTACGATCCCCTTGTAACTACAACCATCTTATATTTAAGGCTAGGGGCACTTGTAAAATAGACTGAAATGACTATGTTAATTTATTATTAACATAATTAGACAAGGGTGGCTTGTATTCTTAATGCTTACGCCGCAATTAAGATTGACGAAGAATTTAATAGGATTATAGATGGTTTCTTTAACATAATGTAAGAAATTATACGAGTACGTACCATAACAGTATCGTATTTATATTTAACTTGATTTTAATTTTGTTAAATTACAAAAAAAATATATATGAATATATACTTACGTATTCCTTATTAATAATGATTTATATCTGATTTCTACCTATTACCTGTTATCTTAACATAGGAATTTGCATATTAACAAAAAATAATTAAAGGAGATATTGGAACATCTTGGTTATAAATAGATATACATTTAGAATCAAATGAATAAATAGTTATATAGTATATGTATTGAACATACTTTTATTGTACCGGTGCGGTGTTTGAAGCTACTCGTAGATGCCCCGGTCAGATTAAATCGAAACCAAATCGTTTCATATCATTCTGGTTTTAATTGAGGTCTGATGAGATAAGCTTTTTTGGCTATTTTAGTTAGAAGACATACGTACGTACAGATTACATCAATAAAATAATGGTAGCATAGCATGTGTCGTGCGTACCATGTAGCTGATGTGTAGATAAAACAATCTTATGTCAAATGAAATCTATTTTATTTTACTCGTACGTTATCTGCTTAATAATGTCGCGTAGCATTGTGTCACCCCTGAGTTCGAATTGAAGGAACGTCAATCTTGAAACATGTACTAGCAAAATTCGGCGTAGGCTGTCAGAACTAGTGTGGCTCAGTTGGCGAACACTAGTTCGTAGTAACGAGGGTCGCTGGTTCGAATCCCACGGTTATGATGTTTTTTTATTTATTTATTTATTTAATTGAGAAAGAAGTTTCTGGGTTATTCTGGATGAAATGGAAAGGAAAATACGGGATAGAAAATGTGTAAGTGAGATAGAAGAAATTTAAATAATTGTTTGAATTTGGAATGTCGACGTTCGAAATTTGGGGTATATAAGGCGAGCGGAAGCGCGCCGCGGACAGTTCTAGTTTTGGAAGTGAAACCGGGAAGAAGAAGAGGAAGGAAAGGAAGTGAAAGAAACAGTGAAGTAAAGTGAACGTACAGTGAAGTGTAACAGTGCAAGTACAGTGAAGTGTAATAGTGCAAGTACAGTGAAGTGCAGTAAAGTGTTACCAGTGCTGTGTGTGCCGTGACAGTGAGTGTGTAGTGTGCGTTTTCCAGTAGTTAAATAAAGGTCTTAAAAAGTACCGGCCTTTTACTCCTATCCCCAACTCACTCTCGTGACAATAAGATTTTTGATAGTGTAGATTAAAAACCTTGTTTAAAAAATAAAAAACAAAAGACATTAATTTTTTTGGATCAAGAGTTTAGACTGGCCACCAATTATACTTTTTATTTTTGCGTGCATGCATTTAAACACCTAGCAGTGTTACTCTAAATTCGGAACAACTGTCTAATTTAAAGTGGAAAGTGGTAATTTGATGTTTGATAGTAGTTTGTTAATAAGCACAACTGGAAATGTTCGTGAATCTGCAACGAATTGTTACACTTACACTCCTTTTAATTGATTACATACCAATTAGCAATGAAAACTGCAATTTTATGCCGCGATATTTCATTTTAACTCGTTGGACGCAAGAAGCAAAGATTATTATTGCATTGCCCGTTACTTGTGTAACAGTTTTTGTTACAATTTTTATTATTATTTTGTTATTGTTAACCACAGTTTCCTATTTGGCTTGCGGACTGACTATAAACGGACTGTAATAAAGTTTGGTGCTTAAGTTCAATGAACGGTTGAATTTTCTGTACATTATTCTACTTTTTACCCGACTGCGCCAGCAGGAGGGCAATGTTTAGCAAGTATATTATGTATGTGTGTTTATATCTTTGGTGCCTTCTACAGCTGAAACTGCTTGACAGATTTTAATAATGTGAGAGTAGCATAGACTATACATTTTTTATTACGGCTTGCTCAACCCCATAAAAATACGCATATAACCACCATATACTTGTTCGTTATTTTATTGAGTGTGTCTACAGTATCCGCAAAATAATCCGAGATTCATTATAAATGTTATTATTTATGTAATGGAGACAAGATTTCGTTGTGACCATAAATCTAATTTACACGTCGAGACGTCGCCTCGGGCGAGTCTTCGTCCTGAGAAGGTACCTTACTCTGTATTTGCTAGGAAAGTATAAAGATAATCGGTTGTAGCATAAATTGTGTCTCGTCTACCTCCTTTGACTTATAAAGTTGTTGTTATTGGACAGCAAACAGTATGGTAACTGATATTATGCATAAGAAGTGTAATTAGGTAACTAGTGAATTATTCGAAATAATCGAGTTTTAGTAAATGACAACCTCAGACCAAAAAATATAATAGACTTAGTGTTCAGAACAAAAAAGTGAGATCAATTTCTTTCTTTTTTTTACTATCTGTCGTATGTCACCGAGCGTAGTCTGCCGAACAATGTACTGGAAACGTTCATTTGTTATTGACGTTATGTTTTTCCCTACTACGCTTTTTTGTTCCGAAGACTGCGTCTATATATTTTTTGGTCTGTGATAACAACACTTGGCAATATAATTATACCCTTGTACAGTAACCGTAGACAAACTGTTCAAGAAAAGCATAAGATAAGTTTTCCCGTTGCACATTTCAACTCAATCAAACGGAATAGAAGAATGGGTAATGTGTATTCAACCACCACAGATCTATCACATTTGTCGACTCACAATGAATATTGTACCAGATATCGGTGGCAATTAATTTTAATGAAGTCAACGTCTAGTGCTTAACCCCGTTCGATTCATACGTTGCTACAAAGAGTTCATTACACAAAGAGCATCGACTGTCGATAGTGACGATGTTCCCTGTAGTCGTGTCTCGATATTACGAATTATGAAATAAAGAACGGATATTTAATTGTTCTTAAATCATGTTTTTTTGTAGGGTAAGCACTTTTTCTACTTTAGTATTTACTGCATACAGTATAGTTATTTGGGAGTTAAATCTTAAAAAGTTGAAGATAAGTAAAGGCATGTAGCGTATGTTATCGCGCAAAAAAATTTGTAGCTCAAGAGAGATTATAAAGTTAAGATAAAGTTGAACCCTTCATGTATTGATAAAATATTTAGGTGGACATTTTGACGGTTTTTTTAAATATGTGTAGGTAAGTTATCAGTTAGTATCTCCATTCGTTGCTTGCAGATGTTACGTAGCAACAATCCGAGCGTATCTACATATTTTTCGCTAGTATTTGGTGCAGGTTCGATCTATATAGTACAACAAAAGGTTCGTTAGACAAAGAAACTGTCGGTTGCAGCCGACGCTCGCAAGAGGTGAAAAAGTGGAACAAGCAAAGTACATTCTTTGATGCTATGTGCTGTTATAGCTTGGAGCATGCTTCGGTGATAGTTCTGGTTACAAAACCGGTTTTTATCTTATTTCTTTTTATTGTGTGGATTAAATCTTCTGCTTATTTGGTAGGCTCTACAACCAATTTAAATTAATTACAAATTAAATTACTCTTACCCGATTTCAGTGTAGTATTTCAGTATTCTCCGTCCTAGAGGGTCTGTAAAAAGTCAATAACAAGTTTGTATTAAGCATCAAGCATTAAATGACTTTTAGTTTTTATTGTTGAGAAATAAATGCAGTTACGTCTTTTAAGTTCTAATATTCGAAGGGTATGCAATAGTCACCAATATTGCACTGCGTAATCAATGTCATTAAAAGGTCTCAGGAGTTAACAAGGGCGAGGAAAATGATGGCTTGCGTCAAACAGTTTATACCTAGCGCAATTAATAAACAGGATGTAGGTGCGCTTAAATTTAAAAGGCAATGTGGAAATTATAATCGACCGAGTTTAGCAAATTCGGGTGCAATCACAAGTTGTACGGGTGATTGCTGGTTACTAAACATTGTAAGCGCTTCCGTGTTTTAGAGAGTTTGAAGTTAATTGTTAAATTCGCCATGGAAACCTTAACTAAGGTGGATACCAGATAGTGCGGTAACCTTAACGAATCCACGATTATGAATATGTATGTTCTAACACCTGCGATCATTCATGTTTATGTTATTTTTTTAAACCAGTTATAATGACCCCTACTCGTTGAAACCAACAAGACCACAAGTGGCCGATGATCTGAGTAAGGAAAAAGAATGTTGTAAACGTAACATTTACATAATAAAGAGTGTTTTACACTTACGCCACAAAGCAAACTTTTATTTTACAGTCACACAACTTTAACTGCAGTCGAGTGGCCGAATACAAGAAAAGTGTGAACATTAATTTGTTTGGTCTAAATGAATTAATCAGGATAATAATTGAACGATTTAGCAATCGATGTCATATTCATCTTATATCGTAATTCAGAATCGAATTCAAAATAACCTCAATAATATCAGAAAAAAAATATCTATCGAAATTAGATTACAATTTTGTTTAGGGAAGCGAAGTGACAGTCGGGATATTAATTATACATATAAGAAGGGCTAACACAGACTGTCTGTGTTACCTACACTATAAGTAAGTCCAAAAATATATAACACATAACTAAGACCGAAAAAATATTTAGTTTCAATAGAAGAGAGACGAAACCTATTTTCATAAGGAATCCTTCTTTGGGCAAGTTACTATCAACTTCGCTAGAGGGTTCATGTAATGCGAGTAAGTTGGTCTTACAACTAGAAGTTATGAAGACAAAAGAATTCTACTAAACAGAACCGCAAATACTGGTCTGTCATGACTTTGACCTTGAAATAATAAGCAAAGCTACTGATAATAAAAATAACTAGTTCGGCTATTCGGTTCTGTAACTGATAATTAGCAATTCGAATTGATTCGTTGTAGACCACTCTTTTATTTTGTTACGATCTTCATAAATCGTAATTCGCTTTCGAAATGTGCGTTGGTATGAATCATCGACATCGTTCTTTTCCAAAAAGACATGAAATGACATGGTCTCTGTAGACTTGTTGTAATTCCGACTGTCCAGCGAAGTTTGTAGTTTACTTTTTTAACAATAAATCACAATCACATAGTTACAGTAAAATTAATCACATATTTATCTGTGTCTGTACCAAATGTAATTGCTAACGTCTCGGTAAACAATATCTAACATATCATGTACCTTAATAAAGACAGATCTATTCCTAAGCTTCTGTAAGCTAGGGTCAGCCGAGTGGGAAAAAGCCGCAACATTCACAACAGAGAAAACTCTAGATTCCTTTTTAAACGTGTCTCTATGAGTGTATAGCGTTATTTTATGTATATTTGTGTGACCATGTTCAATTGTTATTGAGCTGTAAAAATATTGTAACAAGCCAGTAAGTTATTCAACAGATTATCGCTCAGCTGTTCTTAAATCTTTTAAACCGAACAGCGCAGTCGGTGAGAGTGAAAGTTGTCGCTAACGGAAGTCTTATAACTTGCAATACAGAAAAGTCGATGTGATAAAACTTAACGTAATGCACACGATAGTACAATAACCACTTTCACTTTATTAGCTCGTAGGGAAGTCCAGAACCTTTGTTTTGATAGCCTTGGAAATAATAAATTGAATTAACCCAAATGTCATGGTTACAAATAATGCTATTAGATATTATATTGTAATCAAATAGATACTCGTATGTTATGTTACTAGTCGTTACTTACCTGTAAAAAGAGCCAAGGTCTGAGCAATATAGATATATCACGAGATCTTTATAAATCTAAATATATTATGAAGTTCATTGTGTGCGAGAGTCACCTAAAAATATATAGACGGAAAAATATTCATCTGAAAAGCTTGCAGGGATAATTTTATATTCAGTTGGCTTTTATAATATTCTTCTTACTGTGGCATTCACAGGTGGAAGAACTATAACTTTTTTTTTTAAAAGCATATAGGATATTAATTGTTTTTCTATTTTGTAATTTGAAATTTCAGAACTGAGTAGTTATTTGAACTAAAACTATGATCAATTAACTAAATGAGCCTAAAAATAAATGTTTTATACTCGTAATATTCAGTAGATACCAGTAAAAGGCAAGGTAAAACGTCCACGCAATAATAACGCATGGACAATTCGTTTTGGTTTCAAACATAACCGCTATAGCGTTATTCTCCACGAAATGTGATTCGCAATAACGCATGGAAGCCGCTAAAAGTTGCGCATGGTTCATGAAAGGCACTTCGAACCCTTTTGCAATAAAACCTCAAACGTCTAAATATTGCCGGGAGTTAATTAAAAGCGTTTTATTGAGAAACATTTCACGGTTCGCTCGTCGACAATCTACAAAGCTGTTACGGAAGAAGTAACCGGTACATTTATTGCGGTCTAGAATGCACTAGATAATGCGTGTACGCTAAAAATTATATTATGTGCAATAATGTGGTTAAATTAATTGAAGACTTGAAGATGATGTAGTCCAATAGGTGCTAAGTAGGAGTGAGTGTCTAGATTCAAAGTTTCAGGTTTTAGTCATTTTAAATGTTTGTATTGAAGGATCACTACATAGAAGAGTTTCGTACAATTATTTCCTTGCAATTTTTTTCGTTTACTTCCAAGGAATAAAGACTATTTTCCCGTGAATTTACTGCCAAATTCTCGAGATGACTTTGTTCCCGTTTAGGAGTTATGAATTTCTATTCAAGCTAGATGAATGGTTTTTCGAGATGTAATGACAAGTATTTTGCAAGGTAGGTGGAAGGCCCGTTACTGGACGTGCCGGTATTTGGCGTACCGTTATGATATTCCGACACATTGGATCGCTGTTTATGAACCTCGTAACCTTTGCAATCAAACGATCTTTATGTCGTATTTATTACAAATAAAATGTTTTTGAGATAAATGTCAAGAGATGTTTTTTGATCGTGTTATAGCGGTTATATGTACTTAAAATTTTATTTGACAATATTGACTACTTTTTAAACAGGCCTATTAAAAAAAACTAAAAAAAAACTCCGAAGTTCAGTTAGTAGGATGAAATCAATCGAGTTATTGATGTAGTCTAAAACATTTTTTTTTAATTATTTTGTGTTTTTCATTTTTTTTGGGCATCACTAGGAAACCTCTGGACGGATAGAATATCTAAACTCTATATAGGTTAGTTAGATGGTGATAGGATACCTTTGATCCTAGCAAACGAAGCGAGGTGAAAATAAAGCAAGGACGGCCCCTAGTAATAAATAGGTTAAGTCACTGAATCATTTCGATCTAAAAAATAAGAATGTCTTCGCGACTACGTTACTAAGTAATTTTACCTTATTCCGCCAAAAGATATTCCACGAAGCGATCTTTCATATCATTTTCATTTATTGGGTTTCCTTTAATAAACACCAAATGTATGACAAAAAATCTTCAATCAAATATTTTTGTAATATAAAATTCCGAATAAAATTTATTATGAGGAAATATTTTTTGAGGACCGGTATCGTTGTACGTCACAGTAGGTAATTGAATGGCTACGTGTAACAAATAATAAAATTCCTTTGTGGATTCGCTTTGCTACATACGAAGGGTATCTTCCCATTCTCTAACGATGTACGATTGATCTCCGCCATACGGTTTTGCGTTGTCGATATTTGAATACTGTAATATTGGTACAGTCCCGATAATGAATTCGTGTCCCTCAATATAGGTAATTAAATCGTGCGTTTCTTCATTTTTACTTTTATTGAATAGATTATCAGCTCCTATATACGATTGTGATTAACCTTCCACAGATTTTGATACCAATGGTACTTGTATACACTATTGATATGGGTATTTATTGTATGTATTGGTATTTAAGTCGCAGTCTGCTATTTTGGGTTAAAAATTACACTTGTTTTATCGAATGGTTAAAGAAGAATTTATTAGACCTTATCAATTATCTACTAGTTTTATCTATCTGTTATATAACTTGACGTTCACTGCGACTGTGAGGTCAGCCCTTTTTACACGTCAGTGCCTATTAATTTCCATCTCACTAGATAGTATCTGAATTAACCATAATATTCGACTGTCAGAAACGTTTAATGTTTATTCGCAAAACGTTGGTAACTGAGAGCAAACGTTGCTATGCTAATTCAATAACTTTAATGGTGGTCTAGATTTATACCGGTATATTCTAAAAATATAGATTTGATATATTAATGATTATTTAGAGCGGAAGATTGTATTTTGGTATAGATTATATTGTAATCTATTAATACACTGTTTAAATAGAGTTTTTAGAAACTGCATGTAAAATTATCATTAATTTAATAAGTGGAATTTATTTAACTAGTAATTTTCTATAAAATAACGATTGATTGAGTACATGAAATTTTTGTTACCTAACCAGGATATATGACTAAGCTTACGTAAGAATTTAAATTCGCCTTAGATAATGTTGTTATAAATGCATTATAATGTCTCCCACTTTAATAAAACAGGGAGAAGTACCCTCGCTATCGTGTTCAGGGCTGCTGGTAATGTACAAAGATAAAGTTTGGGGAAAGTTAACGAATTCACAATTATTAAGCTAAAGTAGTGGACAAAAATAAGGTCGTTACCAATATTTGTTTCTAAACTTATAAGTTATTCTATACTTAGTAGGTTAAATAATATCCTTCAGACAATGCGTATCATTTAGATTCATTCATAAGAAATGTATTTTTATTTTTTTACACCTTTTTTACACCTGTATTGTTTATACCTACATATTATTTAAACTGCCTACGAACAGCATGAAATAGGTGACACTTACGTTATAAAAAATATTACTTGCTCTAAATTAGGCACTTGCGAAATTGTTCCGAAGTTAAAGCTATAACTTCTGGTCTATAACCACGAGAAATTCAAGTTATAATAAGAAGAAAGAATTTATCTGAGGACGATGTGTAATCTACAGTACCTACGTAATGTATTAACTGTAGTGGACTTAGATTTTGGAAACTTTATTAATTTCGAATTTCAAACGCTTCGACATAGAT
>LGAG01000407.1:139397-161797 GCA_001278395.1 Lerema accius
TCATTCCTAAAATATTTTATTTAATTAATCCATAATATTTTAATGGCAAACCACTTTATATTCTTTTATAACGAATAGCGCGCTCGATGTTAAATGAATAGAAATGTCTTAATTATTCGTCATCATTAAAGGTTTAGGAATTTTAACGAGGACCAATTTTTTATCTGAGGATGAAGCCATTGGCCATAAGATAGGGAAAGGAAATTGTACTAAGATTTATTTTCAGAAGATATGCACTAAATCTTCTGTGAATCAAGCTCCTGAAAAAGAATTTAAGAAGATAAAATATTATTTTTTTACATTTATTAATAATCGTTTAAACCTAAGCTTTAGTAAGGATGTCTAAATAGTGTATTGTATCGATATATCGTATAGTGTGTGTATCGATATTTCGATATATCGCATCGTAATGGGTACATAAGCTTTATAGTATTCATGCTTTTGGACAAAATTACTGTTTACATTGTAACAGAGGAGTAATAAGAAGCCATGATAGGTAATCGTATACCTATCGGTAATTAGTCTTTTGTTCATTTATCATAGTGTTTCATTCTTCAGGTTTCACGTTACATTTAATTTAGTTGAGTTTCGGGATAAATTATGTAGTTCTAGTAATTAATTTACTTCTGTTTCTTTTATGTTCACTATTCACAGTTCGTAATGAAATTCTCTTATATTTATTTTTGCCAAAATTTTCTTAGGCAAAGGTAAATAAATGTACTCATGAGAGAGAGAGGTATTTGAGATACTTGTTACCTACTTAATTCCATATCAGGCTTCAAAGTGAAATTAGGTTTTTCTAAGAACGGAATGGAGCCAAATATTGGGTTTCAAGGCCTTTGAGATTCTTCGGTTACATCTGCTATGTAGAATATTTAGAGATTCTAGTACAAGTACTCTACATACTACTACATACAAAAATTACTTAACCAATAACTAAAATAATTTTAGTTTCTTAACTCAACTTTCGTGAGATATTCCATAGCACTGAAGTTGAAGGGATTATGCACATCCCTTTTAGAAGCCTATAAAGATATATCTTGAGTATTTAAAATCATTTATTATAGCAAGCAACTTGGAACTTATACTCATTTAAAAAAAAAACTATATGAGAACGTTTTTACCAATTTTATCAACTTTTTTTATACTGTTTTTGGCTTTAATATCCTCTATCTATTAGATTGAAACGTTGACCTTTAACAACAAGTGCATTCTACAATTTTTTTTCCATAAAAAATCAATTGACCTTCCATCAAGATGATTGCTCTAAAATACTATGTTCACTGAGAGTATTACGTTGCAACATGGGGTCAGCATTTCGTAAGCGATTACGCATTCAATACCTAATACATGTTATTTGTTTGATTACTAACGGACAATGATTCTTCAAAGTTCCTTTGAAATATCTATATACTGTAATACTTTCTAAACTGATTGATTGTGATCATCAATGACTTTAGTCTCTGTGAGTACCTACTTAGTGAAAGTGTGAGTAAATTAGTGGGTAAAGCAAAGTGCTAAATGATAGCGTGTTTTGGATCTCTTTTAATGCCTTTCACTCAAATCTCAACGTTATATTTGATGCGTAATTCAGTTTAATGCATTCATTGCTTTTATTAATACAGGCACTAAAATTGGAATTGGTGTTGAATTCTAAAAATGTTTTAAAGTGCAGTAAAAATTGTACTAAAATTTTGAACGCTGATTGGATTAGTTCAAAGCATTAAGAATTAGTGGTGCTCTTATGGAGTAAATATTTTACAATTAGAGTAGGTACAGTTATTATCAACCAGTGCAAACAAGGTTCTCAAAGTTCTCCATAATATGCTCGAAGAATTTGTGAAGTAAATCAATCAGCTAAAGGACAATCGTTATAACACTTATGACTTGTAATAATGGCAGAGTAATATCGTTTCCGTAAAGTGTCATTATTAATGAAGATTTGAAAGCAAATTTTATGGCTCATCGTGTCTTCAGTAATTTGAATTCAATAGCAACAACGGACTAACTTCAAGAACCCATTAAAGTATCACAAGTTGCTTCCGAAGCGACACCAAAGCCAGTGGTTAGTGAAACGAGCATAAATCGGAAATAATCGGAATCAATCACATTAACGACACTGCTAACGAGACACAAGTTTTCCTTTCACTCACGTTTATGGATACTAAACTAGATGTACTAGCCACTTTATGCCGGACGTACATACTTAGCAAAGTTCCTTTTAACCGCAAGTACGAGTAGTTTTATGTAAATTTTATGTCGCAAATGGAAGTTAAGTAGCCATATGGACCGTGTTTGTACGTTTGGTTTGACAGAGTTCGATTATGTCTGCTAATAGGCATGGGCAGATACCAGGTGTTTTCAAATCTATAGAAGTATTATGGCATGATGTTTGTTTATGGGATACGAGTAAATATGTTGGCTCGTATTAAGTTAGTTTATTTAACCACAGTGGACGAAATCAGACGGAAATCATGTTCGAATATTTTGTAACAGTAATTTATAAAATTAACTAGATTCACAGTACAGAAATGTAACAATGCGTTATTTCTCATTACAAGAGTAACACTGAAAGAGAGTACTGATCTACTTTTCGTAGAGTATTTCAAATAGTCTATCTACAACGCAGCTCAGAAACCGAATTTTATTCAGTAAATAGAAGCGTACTTTCTGGTTGTATTCATTAAAATTTAATAATAAAGTTAATTGCAGAAAAGGGTCAAGGGTTATCAGAATCGCAAGGAGGGCAAGCATTCTCTTTTTAATAAAATTTGTGTAGCTAAATTGAGACGCTTTTGCTGATTTTGTCGTAATTAAGGGTTAGTAATTTTATTGAATTTTAATTGGAGAAAAAACTTCCTGTGCAAAGTCCATCTACATTTCTAGATAAGTTTCATAACACAAAGATTGTAGACCTAAGCGTAGATTATAAAATATTATCTTTGATTTGGGGTATTCAATATCAAATCTTAAATTAAATATTATAAAATGATGATACAATGTATGAACACTTAGGAATTACAAAACAAGAATTGATAAGAAATAAAAAGGTATACTCTACCTAATACCAAGAAAGAATAAAATTAAAAAATTCATTAATAACACTATAATTTAGGCGTTTGAAAAATGACGTAGGCCGGCGCGCGGCGCAGTGTTCAGTTTGGCGAAAGAAAAGACCTTAATTTACGAGATGAATGCCAGAAGTGCTGAAGTCTAGACTCGTGATAAATGGCTGCTAGCGCCGTGCTTGGTGCCTGCTGAGTGGAAATGGCACCTCTCAAAAGAACTTTCCGGAGACTGACGGCCACTTGATTACAAGATGTCTCGTCCCTGCGCTTTATCAATATTGAAATTAAATTTTAAATATGCACAGGTAAAATGTATAAATAAAATATGCATAGGTAAAGTGTTCGAATAAAATGTTTTACGCTGAAATACATTGCACGATTCAAATTAGCTTATGGTTTTTAGTTTGTCAATACCTGTAAGTTAAACTTTGAACAATTTTAACTATAAAATGCCAAGATTTTGTTGGTCTTTCAATATATTTTTTTTGTAACTACTCGCAAACAATCCAAATACCTGTATCTACAATGGTAGGTACTATTAAGCTGCATTTTAGTTTAATTTCTAATTACATCAACCTCGATACTGTAGTTGTATAGCCGTACCGAGATTATATCTGTCACCATGACTACTCGTATGTTACAACCATGTAAATAAGTCATTATCGTCGTCGTATCCATTAATGTCTAGTTAAAATCCATGCGGTACAGTATTAGCCAGTGTAGCGGTAGTGGATCGGTCGGTAATGGAATTTCCGCATCATTCGCCGAGGGCCGATAGCTACCAACTGCGTTTTCCCGCAAGTTAATGTATAGCAGCCAATAGGGCTTATATGTTATTGGTAACTTATGTTGCGTTAAGATAATTATGTTTACTACATGATTGGTTTGTCTCATTAAATTCAACCCAGAGTATTATTTACCTGCTAAGGGAAGAAAACAAGCGAACGGAAAAATATAGGTTCTATTATATGAAAAATTATTTATTATATTAAACAATATATCGCTGTAAGGAAATTAAATCCAGGCGTTGTTTGAGATACTTAATTCTTTATAGATGCGAACATTAACGGATTTTTAATGAAATCTAATAATGACTGCCAATTAAGGCCTGATGGGGGAGCACTTATAAAAAACCTTCAATTTTAAGTACTTTAACCCTCGCACAGTTAAAGCCGAATTAAAAACGAAGTATACGAGAATCAAACGAGAAATGTAACTGACTGTACAAAATTTATTTGCACCACGGAACACAGAGACATATAGAAGTCGTAATTAGGGTTGGCACACCTGCTAACAATAAGCGAAGCTCCGCATAATTGGTATTATTCTATAACGGCCATGGCAATAGAATCTATTTGGACATTATTATATTCCTCTTTGTTAAAAGTACTAAGTTATCAAGTAGGGTATAGAAAAGTATGACTTGTCGTTATACATCTATACCGCATTTTCGAAGTTAATAAATTGCAAGGTTGAGATTATTTGTAGAGGAGATCTAATAAGCACTAAAATTTTATCTATCAGTTGTAAACAACACGATTTTATAGTTTAGGAATTTTAGTTAGTTACAGCGATTTCTAAGCTAATCAGCACTGAGTTTCGTGATTCGCACACACCTTTACAATTCAATTTAGTATAGCACACGAACATCTGTCCATGCCCTCGTGGTAAGCGGATTAATTTCTAAAGGCACCTCACACCTCGCAGGATTAGGGTGTATATTTAAATGATTTTTGCATGGCATTCTGATGTTCGACCCCTAACCTTTTGTACACGAAGGGTGTAACTAGCACCCTCAGCGTTATTTTAACGACGAATAAACTTTAATGAAGGTAGTCAAATAATACTCGTAGTCTAATAGGACTGTGCATAGAAATTTTTATTCTTTTCAAAAAGAGAACAGAAAAATATACATATTCAACATCCTGTTAATGTGGCTTTTCGAGTGAAGTCAATGAAGCACATTTTTTTTAAATTATAAGTAGTAATTCGTAGTAAGACTTTGTAGTTAATAGGGTTTTTAGAACCGTGATTTGAATTACACCTGTCAAAAATTCGAACAGTGTGGAAATCCGATTTCTACTTGGAGTATTAAATGGAGTATTAAATTAATTACACATTAATTTATAAACATTATTTCTCATTTAATTTTACCCCGTTCTCGAATTATAGTATTTATTTTAAATGGAGTACTCATTAAACTGACTCTTTCCATAAGTACCTCTCCATTACAGAAACAAGCAATATCCTAGCAATAAAATCAATACGTAGCATTAATTAACGTCATCATGAACATAATAATCAAACAAAGAATGTTTACATTACTCTTATTAAATTTAGAATTAAGCTTACCCTATATCTGCGAGCGGATTATGAGGTTAATCGATTATACAAATACAGGGTTCCATTTGAAATTCTACGTACTGAGCATAAAATCCGAAGCTCAAATAAAGATATAAGCGCTCAAGCGAAATCAGTGAACGGTGCTTCAGATTTGCTTGATTTTAATCAAAAGTTTCAATTGGACTCCACTCGGTCGAGTGTTATCTAGGCGTATGTTCCGCCGCACGCTACGAAGCATGATCGGGTTCCGTGCAGACCGAAATTTGTGTGTTCAGTCTAATACCCATTTGCAGTCCCATAATTGTTAGAACTTCAATCCGATGTATGATGCGCCAAAACCCGTTGCCATCCCGCACAACGGCATCTAACTCGTTATAACTTTGGCGTAGTCACGCTTCGGGAACGTTGAAACATTCGCGTAGTACAGTTTCATCTCCTACTACAGCGGCATCAATACCTAAGCGACTCACTTATTTAAGATTTTGAGATACAGACATAAGCCCCTCATTTAGCGTGCCGGAGTCTGCGTGGCAATAACTTATAAAGATCCTTTTATTGTGACTGTGGTCGGGCGTTTTGTAATGAAATGTTAGGTTAAATCTCCTCCGTTTCATGCTCAAGTGAAATAAAAATATAAATTGTTTCCAAAGTGGGATAGCCACTCAAATTAAGCACCTGAATAAATTGTGTGATAATCCGCAGCAGTCTTTTAATGCTTTATTTTAGGGAGTCGGCGACGAAGGCCTGCGTAGAAGAATAAACGAATAAGATAATGATTACTCTCATTTCATTTACTGCTCCAAGATCCTGGTAATTGAGGAAATAGGGTCGAAGTTTGAGAAGAAAGAATGTCCGGTATTGGGGTGGCACCATTAGCGACCTCTTAATCGTGTTTAATGCCATTACCACCTGAGGGTGTGTAATGGACCGATACAAAGTCGAAATTCCCAAATAGGTTTCATGTTTCGGTTGATAGAACAGTTAATTTTCTACCAAAATATTGTCATTTTATTTATTTAGTTTCTACGTGCAGGAATTGAGATTATCCTGCATTTTACTTTTGTTAGCTTATTTATCTTCTTATATTGCATTAATTATGACAGATGTAAGATATCGTTATGAAATATTGCAAGGATTATGGCCAAAACTTCCTGCAGTTATCTAGAAAAATGTAAAGGGATGTAGGGGATGTTGGCGATTTTAACCTTTATTTTTCCCTTTGGTCGAGGCTGCGGGCTGAGTTCATAATGGACAAAACATTAGCTCGGCCTACTTTGGGGTGAAAGCTTTCAGGACTTTTTGACTCGTCTTGTGTTTATATTCCTCTTAGACGAGTGTCTGTGATGCAATGAATCTAGTATTATGTTCCCATTAGTCTTTGATACTGATTCCAGTACTAGATTGATAATATTAGTGAACTTGGTTTTCTTTTCCTAATTTACGAAGCCTGAATTGTTTTAATGGGGATGCTGTATTATGAATTGCAAATCCAGTAGTTCTTATGTCACCAAATACTTTAGTAAACCAACCAATAACAATTAATAGTGCCGTCTTAACAAGGTCTCCGAAGCATACAACTATCTGTGTATCTATAACTTGATTAAAGTTTCGTTAAATTTTACGTGAAAATATTCCAGAGAGACTTTGTTTATTTATTCCATTGCACCTGACGATTGAATAGATTGTGTATACTACACGCTATATAGAAATGGTAACTTCGACAGAAGATGACATTTTACGTAAACCATCATTGAATTTAAATGACGGAGAAAAGCACTACTGTCATTCGAGAGGCATACTAATGAAGTCATTAAGTTATACCTTTTCGTGAGGAAACTCAGAAATAAGAAAGTTCGGTTACGTAAACCATTCATAAATAAAAATAATGCATAGTAGAAAAAAGTTAATCGATTTCAAAGACAGTAAGATTTGAAACGTATTTTTTGTTTGTAATATACTATATTAAATTACTTACAAACATAAAAAAACGATAAACAACTAAAGCCAACTATTTTTTCATTATAAATTATGAATATTTGAAACTGATCCCAAAATTTCACACGATCCTCAGGAATCCTACTAATATTATAAATGTGAAAGTTTGTGTGGATGGTTGGATCTTTTACGTCCTTCACGCTTTAACCGTTGAAAAGATTAAACTGAAACTTGGCACACAGATAGTTTGCATTCAGGAATAGGACATAGGATAGATTATATCCCGATTATTCCCATAAATTCAATATTTCGTTTAACGACTTTTCCACGGCCGAAGCCGCGGGCATCGTATGGAGTTTTTATACATTTATTTATTTAAAGCCACGTTCCATTCAGATCTAATTCTGACTTGACAAGTTTTCACTCATCACTATACAGCTTCGGTTATTTACGATCGGTGCATATACATATATGTAACGTGGATGTGATCAGCCAAGTGAAAGCGTTATCAGAGTGAAACCCGTAAAAATGCGACCTTACCGCTTTCCTAGAATAAGGGGCTGAGTGACTGGTTTCGACACGAATTCTATCATTTTATACCCGGAGTTATTTATAGATTACGTCGCGGTTTGTTTACTTTACATATGACCAGTTTTGCGATCAGTTGCGTTCAGATGAGAGAAAATTTTGTAATCAGTTTTTTTTTCAACATGTGCGGAGGAGTTTTTTATCTTCTGAATAAATGAATTTGAATTTCTTCTGAACCTTCTGACGTTTGTGACTGAACTCCTAAACTATTACTATTGATGAAATGAATCCTAGTAAAAAATATTTAATATGCAGAGCATTTACTAAAGTTTTAACATTTTTATTAATAAGCCCTACAACGTCTGCCTAATCAGTTAGTGTAATACAATTTTACAGTTTTTATTTTATTAGGAATATAATGACCTCCTATCTCTACTTTTTTAGAGTCTCTTTAGGCATACCTTTTTAAAAGGCTTTCAAATAATATTAGCTTAATTTTCCGTTAGGGCGCGTATAATCTAATATTTGTTGAAGGTAAAGCTATCTTTGACGGGATTTATGTACAGAAGAAATATTTAGACCGGATATTGATTTATGCCGAAATGACACGACCGTAATCCTACTTTCATATTCCCTTTACTTTGTCTGGCTTATTAAAACCTTATTAGCTCGTTGATACGCTGTTACTCTTTATACAAATATTATAAATGTATTTACATTATAGCACCTATTGATTTCACATTTCTATCTATTACATTTTGTTAATATGGAAATACATAAATAACATATTACCGTACTACTAATACTACAAGAAAACTAAATTTGATTTCATAGGAGTAAATAAATCTTGGTACCTATAGGCGTACAATAATAGACGCGGCAGGTGATGCTAATGATGAGATACTTTAAAGTGTCGATCAAACTTGAAATACCGTCAATGCAAAAGCTGTTCAAAATCATGGGAATTTACTAAAAGTAAATAAGGATTGAAAAGGTAGCTGATGTGAGAAACTAAGTAATCAACGAAGTAAGTAACAAAAATACCAATTATCGCCGACATTAACCTATAAATCCATATCTATCTCATAATAGTAAAAGTAACTTCAATTAACACGAATATTACAAAACTTAGACTTGAACTTGCACACATTTTATCAAACGTTCACGCCTATAATATAAAATACAAGCAGAATTCCCATAAATCTTGCACAATTTAGAGATTCGCTTATTACTTGCGGTAATGTGCCCTTTTAACTTTTATAGCATAAAGTTGTGGAATGAGCCGCTCTGGGCTCGACGGACTAATAAACCCGGCTTTTATCAGCCGAGCTTTTATTTAAATTCTCATAGTTAAGGTACAGGTGAGATAAGCCGAATAGTTTGGTTTTACCGGGCAATAACCAAGCCTTCCTTATTTAATTAACTTGGCATTGATTAATGGTATTTTGTTAGCTATCTTATAAATGATGTGACATGCAAATTGTGCCTTATTTATAACTGATTTCGGGTTTTGTGTGGTCTTAGAACAAAGAGTACGGGAAGGCTACATTTTTTTAAATTAACCTTTACTGTTTTAGAATCATTCTTTTATCTAGATACTTACTTAATGTATTGTGTACTTTTTGTACTCAAATAAAAACACGCTATTAGGTATAAACTGCTAAGAGCAGATCGTTACCTTAAATACAAAAAATAAACTTAAATTGTTTTAACAAATTCGCACCTATGCTTTACTTATTGTCATTCATCATTACTAGTTCGAAACTACCTTAGGTTAAACTTTTTAGACGTCATAGTTACATTTCTGATAGCACCTATTAATTTTTCCAGGAATCCAAATTGTAAAGGCCACTTGATAATAACATTAAAATGTCTGTTTTCTTTTTCAGGTAAGCATCAATTAAGCAGTAAGGTGTCACAAAACGCACCAAAAAGGCAGTAAGACGTAAAGAGAAAGCTAATAAAGACACAATCACAATTCAAGTGGCAGACTAATGAAATTATTTTCAGCCCGGTGCGAAAGTAATTAAACCGGTATTATCATCAGTAATAGTGTTGTCGGTTGTCTTTACAATCGACCAACTTACCCAATAAATTACCGCCCTTTACACTTCATCGAATAGAGGGGTCTTACATCAATTAAAGGGGAAGTATTAAGGACAGGAGGGACGAGGTCGCTGGGTATTTAACGATATTAAGGTGCACGGAGTTACGTGTATTCTCTCTATACGGAATTTATATGACTGTAATATATTTATATGAATATTTTGAGTCTGTACCAAAATTCGTGTGTTTATATTGCATTCTTGGTTCACTATAAACACATAAGTGGACTTTTAATGTATTTTTGAATCGCATTCAAATATATAAACTAAAACGTGAAGGGTTATTCATGTGTTGACTAATAGAGAATTTAGTAGCAATGAAACATTAGTTACGTACGACTCAATCTCTCTATTATTGAAAGTGCCAAATGGCAATGTCATATCAATCAACAGCGCCTATTTTATTGATAGAAGACAGTTTAATTTACAAAATCAAAGGTAATATTTTTGTAACTATGCCACGAAATGCGACTAAAGTCAGAGATCGCAAGTAATTCCATGATATTAAGTTATCTCAGGTGCGCGGTGGCGATGAATACTCAGAGGGCATATTCCGCGACACCTACAAGATATAGCGTCAATGGAAGTGCACATTTTTTCACCTATCTAAATGACTCGGTTCCGTAAAACTCTTGGCTGAAATGTTTAGACATCAAATCTTCGCTATTATAGCGCGTTCTAAGGCGAGAATGTTGGGACGAGATTGAGTAAATGATAATGGTTATTGTTATTTGTAACATAAAAACTAACAGCAACGATGGTCCAGTGGTTTAAGTTGGTGTCTAGGAGGGTCAGAGTTGGAATCCTGTTTTAATTTTTGAACTAAATATTTTTTTGCAGGTAATTTTACGCTCCAATTGTCTATTATTAGCTGAAATTGGAAAAAAATTCCTGCTTGTTTTATTTTTACTATTCAGTGAAATCCATACCAACTTCACTCCATGAAATGAAATTATTAAATGGACTAATAAGTAATTTAAATTCGTAGAATATTTTCGAAGTACATTTACAACGATTTTGATATTTTCTTTAAGTTACAAATACTTTCACAAAATTATTTCAGAAAATTTCAATACCATAAAGATTTTGACTTAGTTCCAATAAAACCATTGTTATTGTCATTTACATCCATGTTCGCAAAAAAGGACGTAAATTTGCAAAGTAGGTTAAAAGCATTCATGTTGTCCTTTCCTTCCGAGTTTACCTCCTCGCGAATACTTACGGTAAATGTGTTGCGCGTTCTTTACAGCCCGCCTGAGGTGCAGACGTGCGAAATTATTGCGAATATATGCGATAACGCAGCATCTCTGAGGGAAGCGTGTATTCTCCGCTTCCTCGGGCCTCGCAACTTATCCAATTACTTACAATTTATTTCAGAACCCTGTATTTCACACGGGCTATCGACTTAATCTTCTAGATATGACTTTGAATCGACTTACACACCAGATTCGGTTTGATATGTCAGTCTCGGGATTGGCTGTGTAATCCACGACGCAAACTTTAGTTGGGGATCTTAGATTGAATTACAGAATGTAGGTGGAACCTCTGACAGTAGCAAGACGGAGCTTACGAGCAGTAATCGGCTTGCCGATAGGCCACGTCTGAGTACGGATGGGATATAGAAGTCAATTCAAATTCAAAACATTTATTTCGTCTTAGGAACTAACAGCTCACTTAACGAATGTTAAAATTTTTACAATGTAAATTAGACTAAAAAGATCTGATTTTTATAGTCATACCAAATTTTTTTGTAATATGTAAACGTAATTAAATTTATTTTACTGTAAAATAAAATAAATTACGTTTACAATAAAATAAACTACAAAATTAAATTAAATAAATGTTACTAAAAATATAATAAATTACGTTTAGATTATTACAAAAAAAAATGGTATCACTTTATCACAATCAGATCTTTTTTTAATTCCTAAGGTCTTGATAGACGATATCCATCATTTAAATACTCAACTTTAAGAAAGACAGATACATAGTTCAGCCTTAGTTATAGGCGACCGGGAGTACAGTACAAGAATTTTAAATCCATACTCAGTAATATCTACTGCACTTGTTTATACATTATACGAGTATATCATGCACGGTAAGCTTCATGATCCATAATTCGTTGCCTTAGATGAAGTTACCATACATCAGACATGTTGCAAGTAAAGCGAATATTCGGTTAACGTCAGTCGAGTGCGTTATGAATACCAACGCGCTACGACGAGTGTGCGACTGACGTTCAATATCGGAGATAATATTAAATCAACTGCCATATTTAAGCTATTCATTTTAAACTTTGTTACTGGTTTTGTAAAATAACGTACGATTTTTCAACAAGTACGAGCACCTATAGAGGGTTACGTATTTTATTTTAGTTGTCTTGGGGAATAATCGGACTGGTTTAAAATGTGCGTTCTAAAGATTTCTTTGAGAAAGGGAAACATGTTAAGGGAGTTTGTGTATCTGACAGTTCTTCATATTAAAATCAAATGTGTATGGAATACTTATAATAGCTAGGTACTTATCCATACTTGGAAAAGTAGTATTCTTTCGTATGCTACGAAGCCATGACCCATTTCGCTTTTATTTATACTAGAGGACCTCCTCTGCGGCCGAAATCCAACCATAATTAATCACTTATAATTCTTCTCTGTGTAAACTTTGACTATGCTAAATCTCAATACTTGCTTTAGTTATTCTTAAAAATAGGTCCAAATTTGAGCGTTTTACTGATTAATATAATACATTACATACATAAAATATACAGAAAATAAAATTTTAATACAGTTACTATACGTCAAATAAGTCTGCGATGTCGTCTATGAATACCAATGCGTTCCGCCTCCGTCTCGCGTGCGCCTGACGTTAAATGATGCGAATAGAGCCTTAGCTCCGATCAAGTATTCCAAGCCTCGGCTTTATGAAGGTATTTTAAAGATAGATTTGTTTTGATTTTGGATTTAAGCATTCATGAAAGCTTTCACATTCCATAGCTTTGTTCCGAGTAACTACACGCTTCTGCGGATAACTCGCTGTTTTCGATACAACCGACATAAGTCCCTGTTTTCAATACAACCGACTCGCAGTACTCCGATGCGGTATAAATGTCTATCTAACGATAACCATCGGAACTGGCATGAAGTATAGAAGTGCTCAAAAAATTTTCGAAGTAATGGGCAACCATCAACTAAACGCGTCCCCCATACTCTATACATTATCGCATACTTTTTACAATCGCTTTTGTAGAGGTAGATATTATGACGAAATAAATGTTTCTCGTTCTTATACTGTGTATCTACGCTGCACCATTGGGATATAAGATATTCTTGATTTGGATGTAAAGATTTCCATGAAGATTCCAGAAAATAGATCTCGTCAGATCAAAATTATTTGTCTGTCTTTCAAGGTTTACTGAAAACGTATTTTAGAAAAGGGAAAATCTCTATCATTTTATCAATGCGAAAGGGAAAAATCATTTAAATATATTTTCGAAGCATAATTTGCCACAAAAGACACTAAAATATAAAAAGAAATAATACAACTTGACATTTACTTCCTCTACTAACTGTTATCAAGATCGGGAGCTGACCATAAAATGATTTATTTCGTTGAGATAACACAGGCCAGGGAAGATGGTTTTGTAAAAGAATAACTTACGGCGAACTGCCTATAAAGATAATAAGAAAAACACTTTTAAACTTGATAAAGTACGTAGACACGACATTGTTTATAAAAAGTGTGAAACAAAGAGACGCGACCGAATTTGATAAATTGTACTATCGTCTTTTTTTGAGGCTGAGAAATTTATTGTTGGATACCTACTTACATTTCATGGAAATGACTTGCAGCTTGACAGGAGATTTGGAGGAAATATCCAATTTATTTATTACAACTGATGACAATGCAAAATGCTCTGCCCCGAGCCCACCGCATTGCAGTAATTGAGATACCCTAAAAGGGTGACTTTAGTAAGAGGAAAAAGGCGCTTTCTTGCATTTGCGGCGTCTATGAAAGACGTTAAGGGGCTTCCGAAGACTACTAGCCGAGACGTTCGAATTTCTTGTTTGATTATATTTCAAGACTAGGCTTAATAGTGTACAACAACAATATTTTGTTTCAGATAATATTTTTTGTTATGAACGAAGTAACTATGTTTTTAAAATAAAAAATGTTGTTATTTAATTTGAATCTAATAAAAACTAAAGCATAAAGTACACATACAAAATAATACAAGTCGTAAATTCTGCTTAAAAAAATGGTTTACAAATATAGAGTAGGTAACCCTATCAATAGAAGTGCTCTTAACCTATTTGTTGAAAAGTAACTTTCCATTGTTAAACATTAGAGAAAACAAAGTGGTGTAATAAATAAATATCGGCATATCGCTTGAAACTGACAATCCATGTACCCACGTAGTAAAGCTTTTCGTGTATTTTTTGCGAGTTTCACAATATTGACACATTGTTAGTGCATCCTCCACCACCGAGTCATGACGTTGTATGCCTACAATTTTTAAGCTTATATTTTCGGATTTAATCATTTCTGTGGCTTCAATTCCATTTATATTTGGTGTTTTACTTATAGTTATAAAAAAATATTTTTTAACGTAAACCGACCTACGTTTATTGTGATAATTAGCTAGTTCTAACTTACAAGTACCTAATTGTTATTGTGGTATTCACACTAGCACGTCGTTCCACTCTTAATTGACTACAGTGGCATAATTCATGATAACAAAAGGCAAGCGCGCGGGAATATCGACGTGATTCCAATTAACATCGCGAAATTGAGTCAACTCAGTAGGTGATACCCTGGAGCTAAACAACTTGCGCAAACAAAGCTTCATTGCTCCATTGTAACTCGTGAATGGTGACATCCGAGGAAACGTTAATTAAACAACGCTCTTTGGAATAAGATATCGTCAGCTTTCATAACCCTTGTCGTTGGGGATAACTGTACACTATGTAGGAGTACGACTGTACATCGGATTAAACAACGCCCTTTTGAATGGGATATCTCAGCTCTGATAACCCTTATTGGCGCGGACAACTAGACTCTATATCCAATTTATAATGGTACTACTTCTAAAATAAATTAATATAACATAAGAAAGCCCTAATAATGGTATTAGGCATCGGGTTGTAGACGTACACGTACCTTCATTCTAATGAAACAATTACAGGCCGATATCCCAAAGTTGTCTTTAAACCGTTCGTACAAGTTTAGAAAATATATCTCAAAAGATTCACTCACTATATATCTTGACCTACAAAGCAAATAGGGTGTGACTTTAAACTGACTTCATTCTAAAGATCTAGATTAGACGTCCAGTAAAAAGTTTGGACAAAAGTCGCAAAAACAAAGAAATGCATTGTAGAAAAAAGCGGAAATAAACGGGTTTTTATAGCGTAAAAAATAGATGAAAAAGAAGAAATATTTGGCACAAGCTTTGGTTTCGATATTCAGATGGTTCAATCGATCACAACTCGCTCTAGTTACATAATTATGGTTACTTTCATAACTAGTCTCCTGATTTTTTGGCAGACACAACGTTTTTAAAATTCGATACCAAATTCACCAGTAGGCACCTATCTATGAATTTACTGAATTTATTCCCTCTGAAATGTCCATTTTCGATACCGTTTGCAGAAAGCAATCGAAATACAATTTACATCTCGAGAAAAAATATTCTCCGCGTATAATTGGTTCACCAGAATGTTTATTACATTTCATAATTACGAGTTCAATGTTCAACACGCTGAATATTTTAACCGCGTAATATTTATTTTGCTTTTATAATGCGGTTATAATATTTTCTAAATCCAAATCCTTTACACTTTGACAATATATTTTACTTATTCAGTTTTTTGCTAACTTACTAAGCTAGTTTTGATAGTTTGGTTCTTAGACACTTGATTAGAATTTAAATCATAGAAACTCACATATACATAAAACCGTAAAATTTAAAACCAATGTTCCTCAATTGAATTTTTATTCTTCGTCCGGATCTTGTTATGTTTATAACATTAAAAATACGAAAATTGTTTATTTTACATTCGTGGCGCGATTGTATTCCAGCAAGGGTCGGTTCCGTATTGCTTTTGTTTCGAGAGCACTTAAGAATAAATTAAGTCTTCGACAGCAAGAACACGCCGTGTATTGGCTGAAGCATCACAGGAGTGAGTTCCCACGCCCCTAAAGTTGGTTGGTGTTTGCTCAACTCGTATCCGTATAAGTTGCGTGAAATTGATACCAGCCACACAAGATCCTGTTTGCGTACAGTGAATCGCTATTACAATCTCGAACGAAACCTTCCCTTGTTCGAGGAAACGATTTTTGGGAAACCATTCAAAGAAATAATTGAACGACACAACAAAAAGATTTTAGCGGCCCTGGAAGAGGAAATCTAATCTATTTTTTCTTAGAAAACTGATACGATTCTGCTTTGGGATAGCTATTATATATTCAAAGTTGTTTTGTGTTTTATTTTTTTGCACCTAAGTTAGGAAAATCTTAATTTATTTATATTTATAAGTCGAAGGCGTAATTTTATACCAGTAACCATAGAGATGAAAGAAAAAAATGAAAGCCTTTAAAAATTATACCTTCATTTTATGAAAGGTATTTTAATACAGGCTTCAATGATCATCCAGTATCTACCTAAAGCCTGTTATTGAAGTCTAATAAATTCCTTACAGGATATTTTAACACTTCTGTTTTGCTTTCCAATTTATTTACCTAACACAATGAAGGACTACTAGAGAAAGCCATCTTATTTTGTAGGCACAAAAGATTTACAGTAACAAAAGCCGAGAAAGCTTTCACAGAAAACAGTTCCGTTTGTAATCGTATCTGCACATATCATTAACCAAATAAAACACAAAAGTCAGCGAATCGGCAACTTACGAGGTGTTCCCGACGCGATATAAAACGCAAGATAGGAAAAGCCGTCCCCCATTCCGGGCCATATACGGCCTATTCATTGCGAAGGGTAACAAAATTTTATTTCAAGTTAAATTGTGTTCGGAACAGGGCCACTTCTTATTTATTGGGGTGAGTATTGACGTAAAGAACAAGTGTAAAACAGAACAAATATCGTAGTTATTAAATAAAGCTTACTTAGAGCCCCACTTTACGATTCCTTGTATCATGGGTTCCATTAAGAACACATGCAAGGACGTCTGTCTAGACCTAGTATTGAAACTAAAATTCATCATTTATATTTACATTTGTATTATCAAGCTCTTTAGCTTACACTGAATAGTAGAAGTTCAGACATTCGAATTAACCATATATCTGTACCACATTGGTACATCTGTTAGATTCGTAGTAGCACCGCAAATAGGAATTTGCGGTAGGTAATAGCTATCTAACGGTGGTTTTCGGTTAGGAACTGTATGGCTGCCCTCAGGAACGTTTGGTTAATATCACTCTAGAGTTCCCAAAAAATCATGCGATGTTAATATTGGCGATATCCTAACGAAAACTCAACTCCTACCGAACGCTATTGCGACCACGCGGCGTCAAAATGTCGTAACTACACTTTTATTCGTGCAACTTAATATCTTTGTCTTCTGTATTATTCTTTCGACTACTGTTCTATATTACGATTCCTAGAACTGATTATCATTAAACACGTTACAAAAATATCAAAGCCGTCGCGTCGACAATCAAATTCCATTAATGCGATTCCATTACTGCAAGTAATGTGAAAGCATAAATTGCATTTTGTCACCCCTAATAAATATGTAGGGGGCCTTTGTTGTGACTTCTAACTAAAGAAAGTTGCTTAAACTCATTATGTAAGTTAGCTACATCGTAATAATAATGCTAACGTTGAGCCCGAACTTTTCATAATTTTCTTCCAAAATAGTTGGAAAGTAAAATCATTTTAGAGCATAAGTATTAGCATGTTTTACGTCATCTAATATGTTCTAATACTACAAACAATCCACAATAACGAATCCAGAAATATATACAATCTTACAAATGGCTGGACAGATGGACAGCGACGACTTAATAATACGGTTCCTTGGGCACCCTTTTGGTAGAGATCTCTAAAAAATTAATGTATAAATCAAACGAAGTTAAACACGTGATCATAAATTTATGTATCGTTTAAAACACGTGTCGTAATTACGAGTTTCGCTCGTTGTCAATTATTCAATTACGGCGGGTAATTAATTACAAGTTAATCAAACATGTTCAGCGTTGGAAGAGCCTTGATGATACTCAAATACGGCCTGAAATCAGAAATCATTGCGTACATGCTCTAGTATTGACTTGCCTAAGGGTTGCTGATTATATTACATTTAATTTTCAATTTGTAAGATGTTTCAATGAAAGAGTATAAATTGTAAGATGTATAATGTATCTTATACTTTTGGTTTTGCTCTTTATTTTGATCAGTAATGTGTCTTTGGTAATTAGGTTTTCAGTATGTCTATCGATTTGTGTGTTTCAAATAGAAATCTTTTCATTCTATTTGCCACTTTAAAAATATCTTAATTTTCTTATTTTGCCTCTTAAACATTTGTCAATACAGTATTTGCAACATTAATATGATTTCACCTAAGAAGAAAAATTAAGTAAAAAAGGGGTAAAATTTTAACTATATATACAACTGAACCATAATAAAACAATCATAAATCCGTTCACAACTTAAAACGTAATGTAATATCTCGTTTTAAATGAAGCCGTCGGTCTGTAAAGGCCTTCGTTTTAATTTGCCTAAATAACAAAATGAATAAAGTTACACTGGAACATCTTGCGAGCGTCGGTGTTTCGGCGTCTTGTACGAGTGTGCGTTGTTTTATTCATAGACCTCTTTGAATAAAGATGAAAATATTAAATCAGGTCAGAGAAAACGCCGCTTCAAGCTAATATGGCCGGGGGTTAATAGTCATACATATTAATGGGAAAAATAAATTGTTGACCGTGTCCTCGATTTACACGTGGGTTCAATGCAACTCCTTCAATGTAATAAAAAAAATATTAGTTTATCATTAAAATAACATCATTGACGTGTTTGTGTGGTTTATTCCCGTTGGCTCCCATTCCTATTCTCACCCGTCCCACTAGACCCCGAATGGCATCCTATTTTTTCAAAAATGTATGTAAAGAAATTTAAAATAAAAAGCACGGAAAGAATTTTTTCTACACACTTCTTACTTTTTATGATAAATGTGAAACTTTAAAAAATCCCGACATTTTTTGTCTAAAGTAAGGTGACTAACTTAAACGCTAGCACCGCACCAAATAATCAGCACCCCGAATAAATAGTAAAGTAATAAGGTTTTAAATCAGTAATTTGGGTTACCGCTTTAAAAAATACATAAATATAGATGTTCTTAAAACCCCTCCTGGCATACCATATTCTCCGACTCCAAAATAGTGAAAAAATTGTGAACAAACGTTTGTGTAAATTGGTATGATTGCGTAAAGTTGTTATTATTATGACTGAATATAAATATTTTCATTTTTTTATATAAAACTCATTCCTCATCCTAAATTTATCATAAGGATATTCTGCAATCGTTTTAAAAACAGACTAGGAAATGTACGAAGATTTTCACATTTAATCCTCTAAAGGTTATAAAGTTTGAAAACAGTTTTGCATGGCTTTACAAACTAAATGCAGTCGTGAGGATTTAAATAGCGGTAAATATTCAACCGAGTTAAAAGTATGCGACTAACCGTAGCTCTATGAAAAGTTGTATACCTACCTAACTTTCTGTAGTATTTAACACAAACTTTTAAAATGTCAGCTGTAAAGCACTACTACTACTATTTAGACTTTTGTGTTTTTATGTACTTTTACCGTTTTGCTAATAAAAAAAGAAAAATACCTATACCCACATTTAAAACAAACAGCTTCGTTAAATGTTTCTATTATTCGTAAATAGTTGTTTTTTTTTTCGAAAAGATGATAGATAAAATAAATAATTTCTGAGTATTTTTGACAAATAAATTTGGGGCATGATTCCTTTTGTCGGTTAATGTGGCTAAAAAATGAATTTCAAAAATGAATTTCAAACTCGTACGATCAAAGTTGAAGTAAAAACACATTGCTTCCAACAAAATTATCTCATAAAAATGTACGAGCGAATTTGAATTCATTTAAATGATAATATATCTTGGAATTAAATATTTCGGGACAATAAGGGGATGATCAGTCGCGTCAGTTCTGTGGTTTTAATTCAAATATTCCTGGTAAGCTTGGATTTCTCTCAGTGGCTTATCGTACTGAGTGTCAAGATGTCAAATGAAATATAGGATTTTGTAAGCATATATCACATACAGTAAAATATATAGACTGAGACTTCGGAACAAATTAATTATATAATATCAAACGATAACGTTTCCCGGTACATTGCTCGACAGACAGTGCTCTGTGACACGTCAAATCGTAAAAAAAAGAAAAAAAATTACTTCATTTTTTTGTTTGAAGACTCAGTCTATACATTTTTGGGCTGAGGCATACATTATTATAGTTGCTATACTGTCAGTGTTATGTTCTTAGGGTGGGCGTAAATGTCTGGAAGTTTTCAGATTTTGAATTTTTAGTTGAGAGAGAAGGGTTGAAAGAACCAGAGGTAAGTCTTTTTCTATTAAGGAAGTGTGTGTGTCGGCACAACTTACCCCTGACTCTTTCTACCCTGCTCTTCCCTACTGTCAGGGTAAATTACCCTCTACTGTCATTGTAAATTCAGAATCTGACAAATTCCGGACGTCTGCTCCAGGTTCATAGAATTCAGAATCTGATTTTCTGAAAAAATCCGTACGTTTGCGCCCGCCCTTAGCATTATTCAGATAACTCCTGACAATTATTATTGCTTGATTATTATTTTTACTTTGGGATCACCACAGATTATAACAAAGTTCCTTTAATTTGTAAATTAAACAAAATATTATGTTGCCATGTTGTTCAATTGATTAATGTAAGATAAACGTACTTGTAATAACGTAATGTTAGATAAGGTACTTGTATAAAAAATTTGTTGTTATTTTATATCTCACGTCGTCACATATGACAGTATTTATAAATAATATTTTGAATTTAAATATCTAAGTAATACTCGTATAACTTTAATTAATGATCTTTTATAACACATTTGTTTTATAATTAAAAGTAGTTACCTCAAAAGCGACAGAGCGCAACGATAATATGATTATCCTTTAAATGTCCTCTGCCACTTCATTAAAAGTCAAACGAAAAATAATATTATTTGGATGAAAAAGCATGTTTAATGAGTGTCGGGCCGTTTCGTCACGACTCATGCTTTTTGCTTCATGTAATCGTGTTTTAATAAATTGGTCATTCTGTTGCTATTGATAAATTAATGTGAAATATGGGGAAATATTTGTACTTTGTATCAACTATCAATACAGTCAGTATAAAGACTTCAGGACGATATCTTATTTAATACAGGTTTTTTTTTTCGAAATTTAATTTATTATTTAGAACTGAGATCTTCTATTACTGAGAAATCAGGTGGCGATATTTTCGTTTATACGCATTCGCCACTAATTTTACTATTTTAATCAAAGACAATTACTACTATACCTAATACTGCTTAACATAGTTAAGTATTATATAGACCTACAATACTACTTACCTATGCCTACAATACTTCAATGACCTCGACTGAAGTACCAGAACAAAATATATTCGTAAATATCTTCCAAGGAAACTGATCAATCTAAAAATAATGTAGTCCATTTGGGCGTAATATTGGTGTAATGGTCTGCGGGTCATATAAAAAGCCTTGAGAGTAAAGTTGGCTAAGGATCGATCTTCATGCTTTTACTGAGGCGTTGGCCTTAATGACCACTTATGTAACTGTTAGTAGCACATATCCATAAATTAGCGTGTCAACTGCTGATGTATGAGCTCCTTACACGAGGTATTTACTTAATTTTGCTTTAGAACATGAGTGACATTGATATTCGTGATAAATGTATTTTAAACATATACATTTTCAATATTACAATAGATAAGTACTTTGTTTTCTTTTAACTAGTTTAAGCCTTGATGTTGCCTTTGTTTTCATCACTTGATCTCAGTCTTTAAACGCTTAATATGTATGATAGGTATTTTTTCCTTTAGTCCAGTCAAAATAGACCATAAAACCCTGAATCTGAGGAATAATTCGCATAGAGCTGAAAATTGGTACAGATGTTAAATACGTCATTACAAATGAAATGTCAAAAGTCCCCATCGATCCCATGTGTGCTTTTTTTTTTATTCGAGGTCAAATTTCAAAAAATCCGGTTTTTTTCATTTTTCTCTGGAACCGGAATTATTATCGTAAAAATAGGTCAGACAAAAGTTGTAGATCATACAATTCTCTACAACAATGGTTCTATTATTTTTTTTCGTACGAATCACCGTCTTCGAGATATCGCGATTTTAAAAGTT
>LGAG01000407.1:162077-187533 GCA_001278395.1 Lerema accius
CGCGTGTAGTGTGAACAGAAGTAATTCAAAATTCCTAAGAAAGCTTTTATTTATCTCAATTACTTAATTATAATTTTTCTTAGAAAACAAACAATTTAACACTAAATAATTCTCGAGTATGATAAATTAATTTCGGTCTACTGAAAGTTAAATTAGTTTACGAGTTACGTTACGACGCTTATTCAAATAACGGGGCTTATAAACGAAAAGTTGAAGTGATTTAATAAGATGCTTTTATCTAATTTAAAGAGTTTGTATTCTCGATAATGGTTTTGTAAGATCGAATATAGATCGCTCATCTTTATTCACGGCTGTTCATGAATAACACAACGATTGTAAATACACGTTCCTTAGGGTTGAACTAACACAATGTGATAATACATAGACGCCGACGCAGGACGTGAAGGGCAATTCGGTTCAGGGTCTTTATTGCAGCGAAGTTCCTCTCTTAAGTGGAGGATAAGGAGTAATACAAGATTAAAGTTCTCTGGTGAATTATAAACGCACGCTGAATGTAGAGGTTTATTTAACTTACGGCCAGTGTCTATACTTCCTGTAACATATACACGATTAGGTGATCTGCGATATTCATGTTGCTTCGTTACTGATTATAGTCAGGCATTAAAAAGGTTGAGTAAACGATGTAAAAACTGTTTTTCTGAAAAAAAAGATACTTTTAGCGCGGGCGCAAATAATCTGGAATTTGGAGGGATCAGATTCAGAACTCAGATTTTGAATTCTATGAGCCTGGTTCAGACGTCCGGAATTTTTCAAATTCTGATTTTACACCAGGACTGTAGGGGAGTTGAATGAGCCTAGGTAAGTTGTGGTAACGCAAACTATTCCATAATAGAAAATAATTACCTCAGGCTCTTTACAACTCCGTTGTTTCAACTGTCAAAAATCTGAAAAAATCCGACCGTTTGCACCCGACCGTAAGTGGCATATTTTATAAAGGGCAAACGTAACTATATATCGTATATATGTATAGCACGTGTCTGCATTGCCCCCAGTTCCACATGGGTTAAATTCAAAGGCTGATCCAATAAGTGGGAGATGTTTCATTTGTAAAATTCAATTACTCTTGATACAGTATTCAATTCACCGGGTGCATGTGAAGCTTGTTAAACTGCTCTGATCTATAGATCTATAGAGCGATGGATGTGGTCGATGCTAACGAAAAAACAAACATTTGTAATTGATAGGAGTCTCGTAATTATAATGTAGTATGTCTCGACTCACGCCGATGCGGCTGTATCCAAATTAAGACAAATATCAATAACGTTAAACATTTACAGCCTTATTAATAGAAATGTCTTAATACACGGATGGTTCGATTTATGCTCGAACTAGTTAATACTAGGATAAAGTTTAATTGAAAAAGCTAATAAAACATCGATAAAATTAAACAATATTTGTTAATAAGGGAGTTTGTAACATTAGTCCACTCAAGTGATGAGTAAGTAAGTATATTAATGCTATGTTGTTTTTTCGGGCTATTTCTTTTCATAAAGAATCAAAACATTATAATGCGCCCGAGCGCTGATTATTTTCGGCAAAAAGTGTACAGACGGAACCCTTTTGTATATCAGTTCACTTTAAGAATGAATCACTGAACGTTGATCCTCTTTTTCTATTGACTTACTTCACCCTACCCTTCCATTTTATGCTATTTACCCTCGCGCCAAATAAAGTACAGAGTGAATAGGGGTTTAGCGGAACATACAGTAAAGAAAAACGTTGAACTTCAGAACGTTGCATACGACTTCTGTGTATAAATATAGCCGTGGGCGAAGTAGATAATTCAGGGCGGAGTAAGGAAGGAGTGCTTAAGAACGCATATCGTTATAGGGTATTTTGATGCTAGACGCAAGAAAAGCTTATAGTAAGTGGGCATGTCGTAATCGAATTTAGAAATACAGAACTTTATTGAATTTTATATTAAGGGTTATAGAGTTCAATTTACAATTTTTAGGGTGTTATAGTAGTCTTACTGTCGTCCTCTTAAGATACCGACAAAAAAGATACCTACCTATATAGATTAATATTAAAAATGTTTTTGAGTACTTCGTTTAGAGGTAAATTAGATTTTTGTATAGTTGAAGCATTATTTTATACAAGCTTAGAATAAGTTATATTTTGTTATAAGCCTACAGCATGTAGAGCATCAAATGTGTTTATTCTTTACGCCTCGTTTGTATGAAGAAACACCGAAATCAAGGAGATTGTTTCATGAGTTAGCGTGAGTCTTGTGTGTAACTTCAAATTAACTTCCACGTTTTGTTTTCTTTGGATGAGTGTAGATAACGATGCTTTTCTAACCAATTTGGCACTTACCTACTAACATAAAACTTTTTGTCTCAAAAGAAATAGATTCTAGGTTGGGATTTAAAAAGCAATTGTCGCCTTGAGTTATTAAAGACTGTTGAAAAAACTGTTCAAAAATCAGGAAAATCATTTTACATCAAAGCTATGGAATTTCTTTGAGGCGATTTAGTTTTTTTTTGTTATTTCTACTTTGCTACTAATTGCTTTTTTCATTATGACTGGGTAATTTTCGATCACGGTCAATGACTTTAAAAGTTGTGTGTAAAACAAAATGGCAACAAATATTTTGTACCTAACCTAATAGATTACTCGTTATTTTATCAGATTTTCTTCTAATGCGGGCTACATACGAGTAGTTATGTAACATGTAGGTAAATATTTGACAGACTTGTTTGTATGAGAAATTTTAATTGAAAGTATATCTGTAATGCAGGGATGAACGTTTACCCGCAACTTAAGAAAGTAATCATGAAACTATCATACACTACATTGGATAACTGTGCAAGTGTAGAACTATCTAATTATAGGGAACGATTCGGCTCGCTAACTCGCCGCAACGAATCGAAGTTGTGGTCATTAGCTATGCGAGAATTACGTAAATTGAAAGGGCAAATTTACAACACCATCGATTGTGGCATTGTCACAAGTGGTAATCCAATATGCTGGTAAATCTAATCCGCGGTCATTTTCAGGGAAAACGTACCGTACCGTAACTATTATTGGATTGCATAACCTAAAAGATTTCAACTACTACCAATACAGAACTTTATTTTGGATTTTACATCCGTAAGTCTATATTAAAATTATCAAAAGGAATAGAATATAGTTCCTATAAGCCTTATCCAGACATGTAATGGAATATTCTACGAACAAGAATGGAGATCCCAATCTTTTCTTGTTACTAAGATAGTTACGGTGGCAGTTAACTTGTTTCTTGACTTCTTTACTCGTAATAGAATGTCGAGTTTACCATTGTCGAGCCCTCTACAAGTTTTGGAATCATGTAGTGTACTGGCATTGCCGCCAACGTTAATGTTCGACTTGGAAACTTGTAAACTTACGCCACGGACGACCCAACTCGTTTGCATAGAGAAAGCGGCGTTTGTTTAAAGTTTTCCCTTTTGTAACAGCTAAGTGCTATTTCATTTTTGACATCCACGTATTCAACCTAGCAATACGACACCGTACAAAGAAGCTCAGAAAGGATTTCCTTTTTTCCTTCTCAATTTAATAAAGCAAATCCTTTCAACCAAATGCGTTGAAAGCGTATTGTTAGAAGTCACGCACGGTACGAGGTGTTACTGCCAGCGTTGCTCGTAGGATGTTTCATTTCCGCTGAGGTCTCCTCACCACTAATTAAATGTTTTGGGAACTTGTTGCCCAGATTTCATTTAAATCTCGTAAAGCGTCACAAAGTTAAGACGGAAATTAAAAATGTTGCTGTTTTTATTATAGAAGTTGTATCCTTTGTTTTAAAATGAGCTTAGTTTGCTTTATTTTAATCATTTTTAAAATGATAAAATAACTAGCTCTGTGGTTGACACTGGTAATGTTATTCTGCTACACTGTGAACAGGTTTAAGGTTTTATCCGTCTGCTTTTCTACGAGACTCCAGTCTAGAGAAAATAACACTAGCCTTGCAAAGCTGCTATCGGGTATATTCAGATCTTTATATGCAAGTAGCTATTTACACCTGTGTAACTTAACATATTATGTTCTTTTTTAGTTTCTCGATAAAAAAAAGTTACCCTTACAATACTGTTCCCAAACATTGACATTACATCGAGGACTATCATGGAGTATTTATTAATCTGTTATTATTTTCTGATCTAACATTGTGTTAATAGAAATAACTAATGTCTATAGCAACCATTGTCTATTTCCGGTTTGTCGAGTCTCTCGTTTTCCGCAATCAATAACATTTCATAGACGGATGTTTGGTGACATTGCTTTCTTTGTTGACTATACAACATGTTCTGTTTGATGAATTTTTCACGACGAGTAGAGAGGGTCAGTAAACAGTTGAATGTGTAAATAGCTTCAATTGTTTTATTCCTCATAAAATCACTAGATTCTAGAGAGTATAAGAAGTAGTTGGTTTCGGAATTTAATGTGTACCTTACTTTTTATTATATAAAACTTAAAATTAAACATCGTTTGTCTTGCTTCTTTATTCGTTTTAAATTTTCTTGGAAAGTTAATAAGGACTCATTTTTTACTCGTAGTTTCATTCAAGATTATTATTATGGAGGTACCTATGGTTTCAAAGCTTTTCCTGTCCAAGTTTCACATAGTTAAAGCCCTTTTCTTGCTGTCCTGTTAATACTTCGTAAAATTTCTAATGTAGGTGTGTACATTTTTCCTACTGTTATTTAGTAGTGAAATTTAAGTTACGTGATATTAAAATAGTATATTTTTTATTTCAGGTAAGATTCTTGGCGATTAACCATACTGGTTAGTAAAAATTGGGAAATCAATTTCAATGAGAGTATGTGAAAACAGAGTCAGGATTCGATTCTGTACAGCACTCACGGTAAGTTCCTCCCTCAGATTTCAAACGATGAATTTATGCTCCGATAAATATGTAAATTTTTTCGGAGGGATAGCAAATTAATGCTTAATTTCTCTATTCTGTTCTACTTAAAAATATATTCCAAAACCTTTTGTATACGGTCTGCAAGATAATTTTGTGGAAAGGGTAAACAGAAAGAATAGGTATACGTGTATCATAGCTTATTCACAGTAAAAAAGTTTTCTAGTTATAGTAGGTATTTAAGTGTAAAATTTTAATCATATCTTCATCTTCAGTATAAAATATACCGACACATCTTTCACTCCGTTATTCCGACATATACTCCGTTCTTGAACCTATTAAGTAATAGTACATTGTAGACAAGGGTCTCTCCTCGTAATTGGGAAGACCTGCTACTTTACAACATTGCTCCAGTTTGGATCAGAATCCACTAACTACTAAATCTGCAATGTACAGTTCCTTCGCTACCTTTGATTTCGGTAGAAATGGGTTTAGAATTTGGAGCTAGTGACGCTTCTGGAAAGGAAAAGAGAAATGGAATTGAGGCTAATTTTAATGTCTTTTGACGATATCTTGGTTGCGTTTCACTAAAGTTTCACTAAAGTTCCCTGCGAATACGTGTTTATATTTTGTTTTTTTTTCATAATAACAGATGATTTAATGTTTTTTCTTTTTAAGCAATCACTTCTTATTACGTATTATGTGTTAATTGATACATTTCATAATGCCTTAACACATTAGTGACATATTTTATTGGTCGTAACTTATGAACGATAATGTAGCATTAATTATTTTATTGCTTTGTCAAAGTACATAACTTAACCATTTTTATGACAATGTTAGTCGTTCTAGAATTCAGATTAGCTAAAAATATGATTTCCAAATCAAGTTCAGATAAAATATTGAATCGTATTTAAAGCTCATAATATATATTTTTAAAAATAAGTCGACATTTTATTTTAATATTTGTGATTTATTGACAAACCATCCAATCTTTAACTTAAGTATCTGTCTGAACCTCAAACACCTTAATTTTCATGACGAGCAAATTTGAATTCAGGTGGCACTTGACAAAAGGTTAGTACTCGGTAATGCTGGGGTCTGTAGGGCTTCACGGTTTTTAAATTAAGAGCCATTTATGTGCCGTTAATCAACAGTCGTTAAAGTGGTCTGAATGACTGTACCCGGTGTACTCAACTGTTTTTACGATGTAATTTATTCGACTCGCCAGTTTTAGTGTTACGCGCATAAAAGCTTTGGATTAAAGTAACTTTACTGTCTGTGTTCAACGATTTTTAGTACCGTACATTTTTATTTTAGAATGCAGCGAAAATAAAATATTGACCCGTATGGTACGATGGTTATTGGAATGCCTTTAAAAAGGGTCTTATGAGTAGATTATAATTGATTATTTATATAGTTTTGGTTTCATGTGCGTGCACAACTGTACATACATTATAATTATAATTTTTTTAAGTGTTCTCATAGCATCCATGTCCACAGATAATCTATAGTACGGCAATCAATCGCGCCATCAAATATTTAACTGCCTATATAAGTGGTGATATATTCGACATGTATAGCATTTTCTGTTGAAAATCCTGAATACGTCAAAAAACTGTGCACGTATATTCAGGAAGATTACATTTCCACGGAAACAAGATAAAATAAGATAGTTCAGATAATAAGATAGACTCAGTACAAACAATATGGGAGGTCAGCTTTCAGCCTTCGGGGAGTAAACTTTAACTTGCGCGCTAAACTGTAAGGGTGTGTCCAAATTAATACATTGCAACGGATGTTTTATTATTCAGTTTTCATTATTTCATAAACCTCATCACTTTTTGTATTTCTCTATATATGCTTAAATATTTATGGATACATTTAAATGCTCCATTGCTTTATTCGTAGTATTCATAAATTTCAAGTAAGGCATTCAACTTTTTTTGCTTATATAAAATTACTATTTTTAAGACCACAATTTATTGTAATGATGTTATTTATTATTGTAGTACTATGTTGTGCCTAAATGCTTCAACTTAGTCCCTATATATGCGGAAGTGCCTTTACGAGTCTGTGGTAGGCGTTTGATAACGAGGGAAGTTGCCATCAGGAGTCGTAATACAGTAAATTGTTTTCTGAAAAACGCAACGTTGGCTGAGTTTTGTTAGTAACTTTTTACGTTACTTGAGAAAGTTTACATTTTGGTTGCATATTATCTGTTTTTGTTGGTTGCGGTTTATACATATTGTGCATATGCGGTGCTGTTGACCTACATCGTAATCTGCTCTTTTTGCCAACTATAAAAATAATAATGTAATTACATAATTAACACGTTTAGATTTTTAATTAATTAATAATACTTCTAACTATATTCAAATTCATAGTAAAGTTAAAACACATACCCAAAATGGCTGTAGCAGAAAATCAACCTATTCTGGTACGTTTTGCATACGGTGCATATTATTAAATTTGATCCACGCGATTCTAGAGATTAATTTACAAATTAATTGGACAAATGACGAAATAATTTCTAATGAAAAGCTGAAGTCTAAATTGTTTCTGTGCAAATGAGCTTAGATTACTAATAAATGTATGTATGTGAGATGAAATAGTTACCTCTCAAGCGAAGTTCCCACGAAGTGTCTTAACAGGGTAATTGTATAAAAAACTACACCCAGATAGGAATAGTATCCGCTGTGTTTTTGTTAGAATCTGTTGCCTAGTAAATTTTATCTAAAAATTCATTGTTTCTTGACTTAAGGTATTATTAAGAAGACTTAATAATATAGATATAGGTCTAGTAATAATAGGTCTAATAATAGAAATAGGCTTAATAATATATTGGTGAAATATTAAGACTGTTAAGTCGGAACTAGTCTTAATCGTGTGAAAAAATGAAAACCTACTCCAGTTTCAGTTGATCAAAACAGTCAATCAGTAGATGTGATTACCTTTAAACTAGAAAAGTCCTATTGTTTTATTCATGAGAAGCTTAATTCCGTAAATAATAGTTATTGTTATAAGGATACAACAATATACTCGTATCTAGTAAGATAGCTGTAGGTAAAGATAAACTCTACTTACTAGGTACTGATTTTGATACTGGCAATGGAAAGGAAAAAAGGTAAAAAGAATTTAATTTAAGTATTATTACAAATATGTTTTACACATCTATAGACTGACTAGTACTAAAGTCGTCAACAGGTTTTAAAGCCTTAATAAAACAATAATAATTAATGATAAGTTTGGTTTCGAAAGGGTTTTATTTAACTTATTCATGCAGTTTTATTTCGTTTTATGAAAGGCGTTGATTAACGAGCAAAGTTGCTGTCAACGTCATTAGTTTGGCAAAAATATTAAAAGGACCTGCATCGGTCTTTAGTGGTTAAATAGCTTTGCGAAGTTCATTCGGTGGATCGATAAAAGATCGCAATATACGAAGTTTACTCGCAGAGGAAAGAAGGGAATGTTGAAATTTACGAGTCTGTTCCCGCCCTTATGGTTTACGCTATAGAAGGGTATGTAAATGTATGTATAAGTTACTATCTCATTCTTTCGAGCAATGACTAATAATATTGGTAAGGCAAGTTATGTTTTTCAAGTTATGTTTTTTATTGAAGTTGAAGTTACTAAGAAGTTATGAGCGATGAAAAGTGAGGCACCTTAAGAATCATCATTTATTATTCGCGGTTAGGTAGCTTTTTGGGGAATTAACAATTATTTTTGAATGAGCCTTTAAATATATTGTGTTTTAAAAACCTATACGAAGAAATTTTTTACCGAATTTATGTTTTATGAGAAGCATGCAGTATTCCAAAATTGAAAGCACTATAACATAAAGTCGAAAAAGACAGAAAAAGTAAATTTCGAGATAGTAAAATTTGTACGATTGGATAGTAAAATTAAAGAATTTTTCACAGTGACATCATAAACCGGTATTCGTATTCGGTTTACAGCGGTCATTAATTGGCGGTGCAGTATTCACGGTCGAGTCGTCCTCTTGTGTACTCTGCCGGGCGCCCGAACGCTCTAACGGCAAGCTTAGCCACGAATATGAATAAAAAACTAGCAAAGTCCGTATCGTTCATACTTTCTAAGGATTTAATAAGTATTTATAAATTGTATACGATTATAATTAACGCCGGGAAGCTTCTTACTAGACTTCAGTAACTTCTTAATGTGTTTAATAAAATATTATTATAATTTTAAATTATTTTGTATCTGTAAACAAAAGATGTGGGAGGATTAATGGTTTCAAAGAAATAATGTTTAAATATAGCGGCTTATTATGAAATTATATTTTAAATACGGTTTCATCTACTCATTTACTGAACTCCTGAAATGCGTTGAATGCTCGCGCCGACTCTATTGAAGGTTAATATGGCTAGAACTTGACTAGAAACTTTATAGAGCAGGTATACCTACTATTATATTTTATAGGTAAAATTAAAACCACTTTTCTAGCGACAGCAAATAGAAATGTTAACATGCTTAATTCTTATGTACAATTCTTGTAAACTTCAAATGCAATAGACTATAAGTTTAAATTTATGCTTAATACATAATTGTTTTTTAACATAAACGCTACTGATAAAAAAATCTTTGAATAACTATACACAACGATCTACTATTGGTTATCTTATATCAAGTAAACAATTAAGTGTTTCATACACGCGTTACTGTGGATGACCGCAAAGGAAATGATTAATTCATTCCGATCCGCCCTCAGTCCGATCATTGTGGCCAAAAATTCTAATTAGTTACATTTTAAAAAGGCTATTGTTCTACGTATCCAAGGGTTCGGTTAAATTGTTGACGCCATTGACATTTTTCCCGTCAATCCAGATTAATCCGGTTCAGTGGAACACAAGCGAGAGTCAAACTTCGTGTTTTATCATGTTTTGTCGAAGCACTTACTTGCCGATTTTCACGCGAACTCGTTTCACTTTGAACATTACTCTTTATGTTATAAACAAGGGCTTAGATCCTGATAATAATAATATAAGTTCTACATGTTAGACTGCTAATTAAAACATGGCATTGTTTACTCAATTTACTTTGACCTATAGGTATAGAGTGTTTTGCAACCTAAAAGTATGAGGCTAGGACTAATCTTGAATGCTATTAGAACCGTACATATTATGTAGCTTTTTACTAAAACCAATGAATATGAGGCCCAAAATCATGAAATTAAAACACGAATTCAATATTTTGGTGGTGACTGAAAACAAGAGCGTTATTTTCGTCGTTAAAATTAGGCAATTCTCACTCTATTTGGCGTCGTCGGCCGTTGCTATAGAAATTTCAATACAAGCCTGAGAGCGGAGCTTTGGTATGGCCAGGTGCTGTGGCTGAAGGTCGTTTAAACTTATAAAGCCACTGCGAAATTGCTTTTGTATCGAACATTATAAACTGCGGCATATTATGGAATTAAATTTACTATACGTTGCTAGTCGCTACCCTTAACATCATATGGATTTTAATTAAAGATATCGTAGATTTATTTTACCATCGGAATACATTGTAACAAATGCCTTTTGTAAAATCGTATTTAAGGTGGCTGAAAGTTTTGTATTTAGATGTATAACTATAAAGGGCATTCAACCGTGGAATTTACAAAGGGATATGGGACGGTCTCCTAGGCCGAAACATGTCCCTCACATCGGTCATCCAAATTCAAATTCTGTACAGTCCTTTTAACATTACAAGTTTTGTATTTGTTTAAGTAAATATCGTGGGAAACTCGGAGAAAATTTGTGGTAATTTCTCAAAAATGTTAAGTTATACTCGTAGCAGTTAAGTAGTAGGTATTTATAAGAAGCTGAGTTAATAAAAAGCTAAATAAAACTACCCGGCGTTTAAAACTCGGTATACTTTTAGTTTAGTTTTGAAAAAGGTCTTCACTCAATTCCTAATGAATTTTTCCTCTATATTTTCTTTTAATTTTAAAATTCCCTAGCTTAGCGCTGACAAGGATCATCCTTCACCCGGCGACTAAGAGAAATTCGTCCATATTTATTTATCGCTTTCCTCGGTATTTGCGAGAGGGCGCAATTACGAACGACCCTCACGCTACTGCAATTTCGCAAATTGCTGATTTTACTTCTGCCGGTGGCAAGAACTTAGAAATTGCAAGTCGTTATATGCATTAAAGAGCCCATCTTCGCCCTGACGGTTTCTTTTGACGTGAGTGCACCGTCGACATGTGAAAAGCGGAATTACGTGATTCATTCTTGTACAACGCACACGTTAACGAGTTAAGCGTTGACATTTGTATTAATACTACGTCATTACTTTACTTCCGTGATGAACTTAATGTTATTAAAATCTTGAATGATTTCGGCTTTTGAATAATTTAGGTACATATACCTATTTGTTTTTAGGAAACTTTAAATAAACGCGTTTGACATGGAGGGTTAGGTAGTATTTTAGACAGGATCATGCGGTTTATTTTTATAAGAGTCACTGACTCCAAACTTTCTTTAAACCGAAACAAATAGTTTTTTAAAGCACCTCCATTTTCCGTCAGTAAAGCTTTAGAAATGTTCTAGGTACCTATACTATACATATGCTTTATACGACTTTCTGCTAAGCTTTTAAGTTTAGTTTGCGTGAAGCTCGAAGTAACAAAGTGCGCGTTCCAATCAGTACTCAGGCGTAATTGATTGGACCTGTGTTTAATATTGGACTATTGCCTCTCTCCTTTGATGGTGAGGTCTGTCTCGAGACAGGTAGTAAGCAGGTTGTTAATAGGCAGTAAGACAAAGTATAGCCAATTTATTAAACAATACAATCGCACTGGACTGTAAGTAGAGATATGCATAAAAGATTATGAGTGCACTAACTTGGTCTTAGCATATTATTATTATTGTTTTATCAATCTAAAACAAGACCTTATCATCGATAGACCGTCGATATTAATGACAAAGCACTTTATTATTTAAAAAAACGAGCAGACTTCCATTTAAGATATATTTTAAATACACAATAGCAAATTGATTCAAAGCGACAAAATTAACAGAATGCCAAATGTGTCAAATTATTCTGCTCTGAATTGGAAGTTCGAATTGAGAATTTATTAATTACCAGAATAGAGGCCCTTCCGTGTTATGAATTGTTTTAATCGTTTCCGATATTTTCATACCATTTTAACCTAGCGGTATCTAACATACTTCTTGTCTTTGATGTAATCTCAATGTACCAGTGAGTGCTTATTTCGCGTTAGCGCATAAATTGCATGTAATTGCGTCATACCTAGCAGCTACGCGAACATTTTTCTTAAGTGGAGCAGACAACGTTATGCATATTTGATGGAGCGTAGTTACGCGGGAATGTGTGTCGTGTTAGGATGTTTGAGTACTCCTGTTTTATCGCTGTTTATGGTCGGATAAAGGGTTTCTGTTCCACTAATGATATCGTTGATATAACAAATAAGGTGCTTACTTGCTATTGGTAACATTTCGTACGTTTACGGGTTCTGCTTCAATTTCTACTTACGTCAACGGAACGATCTATGTTTTAAAATTATTTTATCAAATGACCAAATGTATCGTTGTAAAATTTAGTACCTAAATCTAGAGAATGTGTTTGTCATTAAACTCCTCGTTCACGATTGGATCGATTGTGATAAAAATTTTTTAGAGTTTTTAAGAGGAACCGAGTATGGTGTAGGAACCACATTTGGACCCTATAGTTAGATGGTACTGTAATCGAGATACTTATATTGTACTATGATTTGATGATATAATGAGTATTCAATAAAGGTACATAAACATTTAAGCTTGAGATTGTCTGTTCTGGCAAACTAAGGGATAAACGATATTCAACCTAAAATATGTTGCAGAACCTCGTCTGGCTGGTCTTTTTGTTTATTCATATAAAAAAATATGCTTTAGAAGACCATCTGCCGCACTAGCTAGTACTTATTAAAAGCGTTTAGTAGTCTTGGAGAAGCAATTCTCAGATTGTTAACGCATATGTCAAGGGCGGCAGGCTGCATACAGGTTCTCATTGCACTGAGTTAATTTAAATATTCCAACCGCTTTTAACCATGACCAGCAGATTAACTGCCTGCATAACCAGAACTTAGTCACGATTTTTAAATTGAACATTCTAGAATTTAATTCCAGGTTTTATTAATTGGATTCCATTATCCGACTTGATGAGTTAGGTTCTTAAATTGGATTATTCGTATTCCAGTGTTCAAATTATTATTTTTATTTTTCGTCATTGGCACTAGATGGCCATTTAACGAATGTCTAAACTGTTTTTGTTATTAAATTATTAGAATTTATTTGGTAATGGGCACGATAGACGATATCTATTAAACAATCGGCTTTATAAAAGACAATATTTCGTAGTAATACTTCGTTGCATTACCAATTGCTTTACTAGTCCTCAATGATACATACATTTTTCATACATCATACATACGGGTTTTCTTGAATTACGAGGTGAAATGATATTCAAAAATTATGAGTACACACTATCATAACCCATTCATATTAAGGGATTTCATGACATTCTAAATGTGATATTCCCCCGACCAAAACTTTTGCGAACCCTCTAAGAGTAATAACCAAAGTGCTCTTTCTGTAACAGAATCGAATGAGCTCGATATATCGCATCTCCTATTTCTTGAAAACTACTGAAATATTTTTAGAGGAGCCTACTAAGTAAACACCGTTGAACGTAAATGTTTCGCAGTTTATAAAATACCTCAGTACGTGATACTCTATTTCTTTCGGAGTCTCTGTTTGGATTAGCTTCGTAGAGATTTATTACCCATGTTACTTCACTCATAAGGCTTGTGTACACCAAACCGAACTATGCGTATACTAATAGTTCAACACTTCTATTAGGTACTTATATAATCTCTTTTACGTTACGTTTACGTTTCATTTAAGTTAGAATACGAAAAAGGTAAATTAAATAGATTCATACTAATATCATAAACGCGAATATTTGTATGAGTTTCATGTTTCCGCGACAAACCGGCTGACCCGAATTTGATGAGTTTTAGCATATAATTAGAATAGAAGACGAATATAATGCTGTTGAATAAAGATGCAATTACCTATGGGAAAATTGTTATTTTTTATGTAAGAGATACATTATGTAATTTCCGCAAGCAAAGCTGCGGGTAACATAGCAGCTATATAGTTGACAAAAAGCTTAACATCCAGTGTATAATGACCCGAAATCCAGATTCGTGCGTGCTTCGTCTGGGGGCGGGTTGCGTGTGTCGTGGAATTTTAAGTGGGGTGGGAATCAAATAAAAGCAACCATTTAAATTATACGCAGGGCTTCTAACGTATTTTTGTGAAATTTTGGGTATAACCTTATGGGCATACGCGAGATTACTAGCGACGTAATTATTACTCTAATGATATTTTCTTCTCTTTTCATCGCTTATTATCTACTACCAGCCTCTTTTACATCAATCCTGGGTTGACTTGTAAACAATGACATAAGGAATTAAGCCTTTACCATTCTACCTTCTTTTAATAAGAAATGTACACCTACCTATATTTTTCACGAGTTGAAATAAAATTTGGGTTCATATTCAAATTTCAAACGTATTCAAGTATTTTGTGAACAAGAATTTTTGTATTTGCCGTAACAATTATGCTAACTATAAAATTTTTTAGAGAGTTGTTAGAGTAGGAAAAAGTTTAAAATTATACAAAATTCGTCATTTAACTCAAATAGCTCGAACGTAGCAAAATTTTCGAGTAGACTTCAATGCCTCTTGTTTCATACTCCGTTTACCATTCACTAATTTTAAATACAGTCAACCAAAAAAAGTACGATTCGCTGATTTCGAGAAAGAACCTCTTTCAAATAGTAAGAACAATAGAGGCATTTCACCTTTGACCATTGCCGTCGGAACTCAACCAAATTGGTTTCCGGGAGTTTAAAAATTATTCTCTAGTGCGCAGTAGATACAAGAGGGTTGGCTTTTTGTTTGGCAATCTTCATTGCTCGATAAACAAACCGTACTATAAAAGGAATCCTCAGGGAATGCTATCTTTCTGTTTGAGGAAAATCCTAAAAGTAAGTCGTTATGGGGTCAAACGCACAATATTTTAGGGCAATATAGAGGCAGATACGATCGGCGTTTTCAGGCTATTTATTCAAATGCATTTTATAACGCTATTGCAGAAAGTAATACCTAGTGTGATAACTACAAGAATGCATCGGAGCTATCCATCTAAGTTTAGATTATGTGCCAATTATAGGTCTTTCTTAATAGGCATCACTCCCAACGATCTTCGTCCCTTGGAATCAAACGTTTCCCCGCTATTTTCTTTAGTTTTTTCTATATTTTTTTGTTTTATTTTATTTTTTAAAATTTGTATTTTCTTGTGTCCAAATGTTGTTTACAATCTACGTATATAAGTACTATAGCAATAGAGTATTATACGGAATAAAAAGTACCAACTTCAATTACCCAACCGAGTAACGTCTATTGCTTACATTATAACAAAAGCCCGTATAAAATTTGGTTTCGATTTGAATAACAAGGAAAATAGATAAAACAGCTCCTTTAATAAGAATAAATCCTCGATCGATGGAAAGATAATACTAAAATTTATGGCGCCCTGAGCCTGATCAACTTTGGCAACTTTTGAATGAACTTGCGGAAACCTTTTACGCGGATTAATCGGCAAGAACTTGACGATCAGCATCTTTAATTTGGATTATAAAATATTACTTAGTTTGATCCTGACTTCAAAGTAATTGATTTTTTTCCCGCTACGGTAATGTTAGTATCTGAAAATAAATAGCTAATTCTAACTTATACATTTTCAGTTCAGTTTTAAAGTTTCAAAATTGATTTTCGATTTAAATTCATAGTGATTCCAGATTTATTCGAATGTGTCACCCGTTTCATATTCCAGTTCAGTTGACATATCTTCATATTAATGAAATGAATTAACATTCCCTTTTTGATTTCTGGTACCTTGCCAATTTCTACAAAAAAAATATGATTTTAAATTTGCAGTATGTAAAGATATTAATATAAAATTGCACCAACCGGTATGAAGTTTACTTGATTTTACATGGCATTCTGCACCAGTTGTGGATAGATTACTCTTGTTTTAATAATATTGTCAATTATGTATCTTAATCTGCCCTATTTAAGGTCAACGACTCTTGAAGCCTCAATAGTATAACAATACTCTTCTTTTTTAGCTAACTTTTGTATAATGTCTTTTTTTTTAATTGCCTGGTTACGGATTACATCGACAGTGCCTTTTTAGACTTTAAAATCTTGTTACATTTAATTTAAACTGGAATTCATAAGGTAGCCTTACTAGAGGCTTCGTGAAGCCTGAAAACGGCCTGTTGACATTGGCTTCCAATTATTTATTCCACTAATCCGCAATGGAACCATGTAATACCTACGTTTCAGGGGCAACTTCTTCGGCTTCAATTATTAGGTCAAGTTAGGTTTTAATGTCGGAAAACCTAGTACGTACATTCTAAGACGACTTGAAAAGTTCCACAAAGATTACCTTACAACGTTAAACAATTTAAAAACCAATCTTTCTTGTATGTTAACGAATAACATTCTTGCATGACAAGGCTCGTTAGTTTGATCGTGAATGACAATTATTAGCACCCACGTGTTCATTACGGCATTTTGGTGATTATGATCTCTCTAGTTACTCGTAATTGTGTGAAGTCACGACATACTGTATGTGGTGTGGCAAATTATTGGAAGTAGTTTAGTGGGTGGAGATAGTTTCTTTAATTGATAGGGAAATTGCGAAAGGGTGTAGGTGTGCATAGTTTGTTGAGATATAAATTGAAACAAATTTAGTATACCGTTTACTGTATGAATTTTACTCTCATATATGGAATATTTATTTTAACGTTTTGTCCTGAATTCTTTTTAAATTATTAAGTCTGAAAACGAACTAATAATAATGCCAACATCCCATAATTCCACCAACCCATTTTGCTCATGGAGATCGTAACAAAATTCGAGTAGGACTAAAGGGGGGACTGTTAAATATTTAATAGGTCCTTTTAACTAATCACATTCTTCGAAATTGCGATGTAATTGATAATTATTTAAATTCAATGCTCGTCTGATGATTACGTAATCAAATATTTTACGTTTCGATCAATGATCTTCTCTTTCTGAAAGAAATACTCAATTACAATTTTCATCTACAAACATGACCCACTGCTTCAGATCAAATTAAATACTGCATACATTTCCATTCTTCACATTTTAATATGAAAGTATTTGCGCTGTTAGATAGCATGTTTGGTGTTTGACTGAATCTTATATTATGAAAATGTAAATATAGTTACCGGTATGCAGAAATGAATGAAAGTCTTACTAAATGTTTTAATAACCGACAAGCGAAAAGAGGAGTCACGTGATGGGCCGTCTCTAAACCATATAAGAACCCTTGGCAACAGGCATATACATGAAAACAGCCACTTTTATAGGTGTAAGTACTTATCCATTCACCATTTCTCAGAAGAACAGAGCTATGGAATTGACATAAAGTCACCTCGAATATGAAGAAAGGGTAATGTTCCGCATTGGTCCGCTAATGTGTTGAAGCCGTACTAAATATCCAAGATGTATATGTATTACGTCACTGCTGGACACGGGTCAGTGCAATTTGTAGACAAGATACCGCCATTTGTTGCGGTCTCACACACGCAATCCCCCTGCAAATAATGTAAGCTTAGTATAGAGGTATTATACTTATATGGGTATAAAACGTTGAAGTTTTGAACGCGCGGTTGTAACCAACGATAATGAAAAGTGCAAGTCTCTGATAGTAATTGTAGAAGGTTGGATATTTCATGTTGTTCCAGTGCTTAATGAAAAGATTGGCGATTTTGCTAGATTTAACTAGTTCTTATTTATCTGTCCAATCTTGTAGGAGTATACAAGCCCTGTTCATAGTTGCGTCGATTTTCTGATAAATTATTAGCTATTAATTAGCTGAGTGGATACATAAAAGTCAAAAGCCAAAAACTTTAAATAGTACTCGACCTTATAACCTTTAATCGCATCTGTCTGTTTAATAAGCAAAACTTATTAAAATCTGAATTATCAATATTTTTACTTCCCTACTGCGTTTATATGTCAATCTTATAGTTCAAATGCAAATTACTGTCTGTATACAATAAGTTAAGTTCACCAAAAACTAAGGTATCGTGAAAGTTAGGAACAAAGTTGTAGCATTGCTCCCATTGGAATTTTCTGTGCCGGAGCTAATTGAGAAAAGGCTAAGGAGGTAATGAAACTCCAGACTAATTGAGTTGAAAGTGGTTTGTTTATACATGTTTTGCTTACACTAACTTAATTTACCCGAGGCATGGTATAGGATAATCACGTAGTCTGTTCTTTGCACCACAAAGACGCGTAAACACGCTTGGTTTTGAAAGGCTGACGTGCTTTATACAACGCTAATATAATATGTATAGAAAAACACTTTTCTTTTATGCTTTGCGTCGAGTTGTTTGGTGTCTGGACTTAAGTTTATAAAATGGCTTCTTTGTTTACTCCCTAGATTTTATAGTGTATTAAGTTAAGTTCACGTTGTCGATTCATTTTTACATTCCCTTTTTCTTCTATTTTTCTTGTCTGGAATGTTAAACTGTTATACCAAATAGTAGTAGAAGTATTTCTCTCTCTGTATTTTCATTTAGTTTTTGAAGTCTGAAATAACACTATGCTATTAAGTCTTAAGTTATGTAGAATCTTTTGTTCGAAAATAAAATTGTAATGTATAAAAACAATAATAGATATTAATAAACTACAGATCAAGAAAGTAGGTACCGAAGCAAAGTAAAAAAGTCTTACTTTTTATAATTACTATGAGCTTAAATTCATTTCTGAATGCACTTACTTAAATAACAAATCATCATCAGTTTGTAACAAATTTCGTGTTTGAAGGAAACAAATTTTGCAAAGGCACACTTTGAGATTGGTTGCTTGGCATCCAATTGACTTTTAGATAATTCAATTAAACTGCACGTAAAGAGCAAGTTTGCCAACAAGCGTGCGAGAAGCCGACCAACTTGGTCGAAGTTTATTGAAGAGATTGTAGCGGAGTAAGTTCATACCGGCCACTTACATAGAGGGATAGCTCTTCCGGCTAGAGATAAAGCTATTACCTACCGTTTATTGCTTCGAAACATCTACACATTTCTAGGAGTTTCATAGGTCGTGTTCACAAGTATTTATTAAATCCTGGAGTAGGACTGAAAATGAAAAGGATTTTCAATTTAATTTAAGGGTTACAAAAATACAAAATGTCATTATGTTTAGAATGTATATCTTGAAGGTATATTTTGGAAGGTATATCTTGAAATTATTTACTCCGTGTTCGAAATTGTTATTAAAGGAACTTAATTAACGAACATCAATAGTTTAACAATAAATAAATTAGATACATTATACAAAAAAATATCATGTACAGAATACATCATTACAATAAAATATCTATACGCCTATAAAAAGCTTATCAATGTTATCATTAAATATGATTAAAATTTTTGAAGACAGAAATAGTTTATTTCTGTAACGATTTGTCTATTTTACCTGTCGACTTAGACTGAGATACTATAGAGGGAAAAATTACACGCAATATAGACAATACACCGAGAATCCAGCAATCTCACGGTACGAAGAGGATTTCAAAACATTGAAAAAGTTTTCCGAAGTTTATCAAAGAGCTGTGTAACAAGTTACCCTTCGCAGTAGCCACTCAGGAGGCTCCACAAACGGATTTCCTGAATACTCGTGAAGAGCAAATCAAACCGTTTTGAGTACGATAGCTTAAGATAAACTTTCTACGAGTTCTTATCAAAATCTATACATACTAAGCTTGCCCGAAGTTTGTCGAAGAGATAATAAGAATGGATAAAGTTGTAACAAGTTTGTGACGAAGATCGAAACAAAATAGGCACGGTGAAAAGTAATTACTTTATAAATAATTCGCATTAGGCCATAACTTGAATTGAATTAATTTATAACCATCATCATCCTCCTGCCCATTTCCCAATTTTATTTGGGGTCGGCGCAACACGTACGTCTCTTCCACTCATTCCTATCAGCCGTCATCTCCACACTTACTCCCGCAACTTGCATATCATCTTTCACACAATCCATCCATCTCTTCTTCGGCCGCCCTCGTCCCCTCTGCTCACACACATTCACATTCATCACTCTTCTCGTAACATGCGTATCCTCTCTCCTCATAACATGCCCAAACCAAGACATTCTATTCCCTTTCAGCTTTTCTGTAATTGCTGCTACTTTCATACTTCCTCTTATATACTCATTCCTTACTTTATCCAATCGCGTTACTCCACACATCCACCTTAACATTCTCATCTCCACCACATGCAATCGTCTTTCATCCGTCTTCTTTACAGCCCAGCATTCTGATCCATACATTACGACAGGTCTTATGATTGTTTTGTATATTTCCCTTTAATTTAAGGGGCATCCTAGCGTCGCAAGTAGTGCCTGAGACCTGTCGCCATTTCATCCAACCTGCGTTGATCCGATGTGTAACAGCCCGGTCAATATTGCCATCCTTTTGTACTATGGACCCCAAGTACCGGAAATCAGAACAGACAGAATTAATTTATAACCAAAGCATAATTTTAAGCTTTACAAAAATGTTTACCTTCTTAAAATGAAGTGTTCAGTTTTCTTGAAGTAAATGTAAATGTTTTTATAATAACAACAAGGGAAAAGAAAGCTTCTTGGAACAGTTTTCTCTATCTAGTTAATTTAATCAAGGCCCAAAAAGTTAAAGTTTGGGAAGGTCAATGACATTTTCTAAGCATTAGTGATAGTAATGTAAATTATGACGTTCAAATTCTATAGCACGTTTATATGAAGATTTGATTCTGTGGATATCATATCAATTACCGAACTAACTAGCACACTATTCAAAATGCAACTTCAAATACAGATTAGCCAGATACCAAACCAATGTAAGACAAATGTTCGTCCTAATCCAAAACTCATTAAAATATTCCAACGCAAATTCACGAGCAGGAATAGTTGAAATTCCCTGTATATTCTCGCACAAAACAGCGCACTACATTGACCGTATCTGTAATCAAACGCGATCATAAGCCAAACGTTTGTACATACGGTATTGAAATTCATAGCATAATCAAGTGGTGGTAATTTGCGAGCTTTCATCTGAAATTCATCATTCAATGTTCTAGTGTTTCACTTATGTAATTACAAGTACTTATTACTAGATAATAGAATGGACTAGTGTTTTGTTGGTTGTAATACCTAATTGCTAGAGAATTTAGGGTATTTCTAACATCGTTAGAGGACATCTTACCCAGTAGTTATGGGATCGATGTAATGATGATAAACTGAGTAAATTTTGAAATGAAATCGCATTTTTATACTTTAAATCTGTTTTGTTTGTAAAAAAATCATAATTGTATTTAATTGAAATAATTAGTATTGATGGCACATTTAACAATAACGACAGCTAATAGGAAACAAATATGAGAAATTTATGCTAAAAAGGAAGCTTAGTACATATTTTCAGATGTCTTACATTAAATTAACTATAACGTAACTAAAACTCTTGAATCAGGACGATTTGATTTTTCCACATCGCAAGCACCGTATTAGCAATCAAACGTATTGCCAAGCATTTGTCTGGAGAAAGGTTAAATGGATTTCGTAATCAGAGGAGGAATTTTCAAGATATTTTTATGTGGCACTGAACACTTAATTTGTACATTGTAACCACAAAGTTTACATTATTTGAGTATCTATTAGTATGGGTAATTTTATTGCAAAGTATTGTTAACATAAATTAGGATAAAATAATTTATTTGGAAGCCAAAGAAGATGAAACCATAGCATAACATTACGTAATAAATGATTAAGCCATCGACTTAATTGTGATTGTGTCGAGAGGAAAAATAATTTCGGGATTGAATTTCCTGGCGGCTTCCATACTAAATTTAGAGAAAAGCTCGAAATTACCGGATCATTTGGCTGAATGCTCAATTTACTGGCGATGAGAGTGGCTGCCGGCTTCCGCAGTGATAACGATACTGATTGCTCTAAAAGTAAAACAAAATTGTACACATTCATTTTCTTTCACTGACACTTATTTATTAAACATTCTAAAAGTTCACAAAAATTACAAATAGCTGTAAATCGCAATAAATCCCCATTGTTTTCAAAATGAAGTCGTTGACTTTACGTAATCACTCAAATTACTTTGGTCTAATGAAAAGATCTATACCTAGTTCATGTTATTTTTATTACGAGCCTAGACTATAATTAAACAAAAAATAATTACGAAAACATCAATGAAAAGCAATAAAATTCCGATTATTAAAAGGTATGCAATTTACCAAATATGAATCTGAAACGCTTTAATCTGATTGCGCGGAATTTTATATTTTCCACCACGGATTAGTCCACTCAATTTCGGCGATATTAAGAGTACTATTAGATTCAATTTACGCGTGTAGTCCTATTTCTTCGATGGATAAAAGGATTGTGGGCTAAACGTCACTCTTCAAAGGGACCCGATAAGGAAGGCGTCGAGTGGGTTAGCCACCGAATCCGTGACGGGCAAATATAATAAAGTTAAATAAGCTTACCAACTTTAACGTAACTTCTTAACTCCATTTCCCAGATCCCGGCGTAAATTTATTCGTCCCATGGTTGACCACGTTGCCCTTTATAACTGAGGATGACAATAAATTACTTAATCTTTAAATCTTTGCACACATTTAGTGCGTCTGTCGTTGTACCCATCGACTAAAATTTACTGTGAAAGGCAATTATTATTTTAGGGTTCCATAAAAATCTAAATATTTTTAGTTTCGTTATCTCTGTTCGTCTGTCTAGAGTTAGTAGAATTTGAAAGATTAGCTGAAACAATTTAAAAAATTTAGCCGTCTATAATATTTTACATTTAAAATACTTTATTAATTAAACATACTTATTTAAACGTTCAATTTACAATTATGTCACAGTTTTGCGCTTATAATTGCTTTAATACACGTCGGCAATAGTTCATTAGCGTCCAATAAACTAAAGTTTACCCAATCCAAATTAATTCAGACCTTTAAATTCGTTTACCGGTTTCGGTTTGTCTATCACCGAGGTATTATTAATAGGTATTAATCACAGATTTGCATCAAAATGGAAGTTTTGACTAGGTAGGTACTGTTTAGTTTATTTTAATGGGATTAGGTTTTACTAAATTTTAAACATTCAATTTTAATTGATTTGAAAAATTGTTTTTAGAAACTTTAGCAAGTGTTTATTGCTACTAACATCCTTTTTAAGCCGTCAAAGACTTCATTGGATTTTTTAAATTTCTTAAAACCGTTTTAACATTTAGTTTTATGTAGGTTTGATAGTCATTTTAAAAGTAACATGAGTAGATTTGTTATCTTGTCTAAGGTGTTCCTGGTAAACTAATAAATATCCTTAACTAATAATAACTAACTCAAACGAATATCTAACATATAACGAAGCACATACAAATATGAAAATTAGCAAGCGAGGTTAATGATGACCTTTAACCCTTTTAATTCTGAGGTCATGGAAGGTTATGGAGGATTAATTCGATAACGGGATTTAAATGTACCTACAGATTACTATGTAGAGTAATAGGAAAGGGAAATCCGAACAATTCGGGCACACACGAGCCCCATGGCCCGGGCTTGTTAAAAATGTCTTGCATAATGGAGAGTGCGGAGGGGCTTTAATTAAAAGTCAACGCGCGGGACTTTCGGAACAATAAAAGCGTTCGCTTTGAATGCACGCTCAAAAGTTATGTTTTTTTCTTCCAAACTCCCACTTAAGTTCTTTTTTAAATGCTTTTTTGTTCAAAACGGAATTGCCTTTTTTTAGGCTAATCAGCCCAAAACTGCAGACGCGTTATTAATTTTACGCGATGTGAAAGTCATTAGATTTTTTTTTGACAAAATTTATTCGTGTTTTTTTTTTACCTCAGTTTGATGTGAAGTAATAAAAATTTAAGACACGGCAAAGGATTTTTCTATAAATTAATAATTATACTCATTCTATGTAAAATGTAAATGTCCATTGACCATCGTAAACTTCATGCTAAAGCAAAAGTCAGACAGCTTGGCTTAAAACCGGATTATACAACAATGGATGCGTCATGAATACTAAAAGTACTAAAATACTAAACGCGACAAACTAATAAAATAAATATTACCCAAATAGCGCATCTAAAAGGCTGCATAAATGTTTACACAGATCTTAATAGTGGTATTGTTCTTAACTGGAAAATTTCGCGCGGCCAAGTATAATCTGGTAATATTTCACGAGAACTAAAGCTCCGATGAAACAGGGCATTTCCCGGACATATCGTTTTGATTTATGGACTGTTTAAGTACCCTTTAAAACTATGGCCCAAGAAAGTCAATATTATCCTGCACGAAGAATGACTGTGGCGATGTTCAAATAAAATTCGGTTTATAGGCTCGATCAAAAGAGATAAAAAGATAAAAGACCCACTTATAAGACCTTTTATTACTTTGAAAAGAATTATATCGTATTACTAGACGATGCCCGCGGCTCCGCCCGCGAAAAAGTATTGATTTCGTCCCAAGGGAACCTATAATCGGGATAAAATGTATCCTATGTCCTATTCCTGGATGCAACCTATCTGTGTACCAAGTTTCAGCTTAATCCGTTCAACGGTTGGACCGTGAAGGAGGGACAAACATCCAAACATCCAAATATCCAAATATCCAAACATCTTTATAAACTTTCACATTTATAATATTAGTAGGATTATGTGTATGAAATGTTTTGAATTCTTTGAAATTAATTATTTATTAATTAAGCAACTTAATGAAGGTGGTTGGAGGAATTGTGAAATATCTTTTACGATTTTTTTCTAAAATAAAATTTGTGTAGTAGAAAGAAAATTAAATAATGAAATTCCGAGCATTGAATATTTTTTGAGAAATAATTGAAAAGGTTAAAATTTTAGAAAAATAATTGAAAGTTTTTATCTAGTTAGTTTCTGAAAAGTCTTGCTTTATTATTTAATTTGCAAAGTTTAATTAAGTCACATTCATAGGAAAGGCCGTTCATTGGTAAGTATTAAAAAAAAGAGTCCTGTTAATGAAAACATTATTGTTAATTTGATAGTTAAAGGACAGCAAAGAAATGTTGTTAGTGCTGGTCAATCCTGTTAGTAAATATTAGTAATCCATTTAGTAATCGTTAGTATTTGTCGCTCTCAAAGTTGATTAAAAGATGCGTTGCTGCCCCCGAGGACACAATGGTCGCCTCCTGTATAAGTCATTCTGAAATGTATTTCGTTTTAGGGCTTATTTACACAGAATAAAACGGTGTCCTACCTATTCCCAATGGATATGGTCGTCTGTTTGCAGGGGCGATCCATCCTGTTTAAATCCCTATGTAGGTACTGTTAAATTTTTAACTTAACCCTTGTATATCGTGCTTAATTTCTTTATTTGCTTAATTATATATTTGTCACTTGAAATATCCGAAAATAATAAAATTTGTTGCAAAATAATGAACAATGAAATTTT
>LGAG01000407.1:193669-221663 GCA_001278395.1 Lerema accius
TCAAAGTATTTGTGCAAGATATAATTGGAGATAGTCAAAGTTTAATTGATATTTTCAAATAATTGGATACATTTGTTTTGTAATGTCCGAGGAGTGTGATACGAGTAAGTGTAAAATTCAATGCAGTAACTTGTTCATTCACATTCATTCATTCACTTTTTTAGGTTTTTATGATCGAGTTTGTATTAAATCAAATACAAACGCATGGTAATACAGACATTTTAAATACAAAAAGCTCATTTTGTTTAACTATGAAATAATAATAAAATCGTAATGTATGCGCTACAAAGACAAAAGCACGGAATATGAAAAGCTCATTTTTCACTTTATTAAATGCACAAACACATCTACACAGAGATATATTCTATTGTTCTACTTCATTATGAGTTCGCAATTATATGATGCATTCCATAAAGCATTAAAATTAAATTAAGTTGACATACAACAAAATCAATTCAGCTCAAAACTTTATGGTATTAAATCAATTAACATTCGTGATTCGGTTTCGGTTCATGTGAAAACATTCACTTGCTCATTCATTCATTCGACTCATTGATTTCTGATTTCAAAATTGTCGGTTTTAATATTACCAGATAATTGTTCGAATTCGCTTTACTTCGTTCGTGAGGCAAAATTGATTAATTAGATTTACTATTGTGTTTCTAATTAAACGGCACAACTAGATTAAAACTGTCTAAGTTTAGAAAAAATAATTTTTTAATTTTTAAATGGTGTCCATAGAGACGAAAAATTCGACTATTAAAAATCCGAAGATGGATTTTGCGTTACGACGTAGGTATATTAGAGAAAACTGCTCTCGAATAGTTCGTCACTTTTCTTGAACATAAAAAATATAATGCCCATTGGTCATGCCAAGAAAGCATTGCAAAAGTCTGGAGATATACAAAATACCTAGTTTGTTTTGTGCAATATTAGATATGTGCCAAATTGGACTACTCAAGTACTCATACTTTGTACATTTACAGTAAATAATTTCGAAAATGTCGTAGAAAATTTACGCTCTTACGTAGATTTTTTACTCACACGGTTCTCAACCTTGATATTTGTAATTACTGTAGTTACCTGAGAGGTTTCACTTGAGTATAATTTTACTTTTAAAATAAAATGTAGGTCACGAAGGTTTACTCGTGGATATTAAATAATAAGTAATCTTGCAAATGGCAGTGCCTAAAAGTATTACCTAGCATCCCATCGCCTTTTTTTAATTTGTTAACGGCTTTCACTTCAGTAACTTTTAGTCGACATTACGTGCCCTAGTTGTAAAATGTTCCGTACATCTTTTTACTAGATTTTATGCTAATTTAAGTCCCTAGACACTTAAAATGCCAATGCACTTAAAGGTATACAGTAAATGGTCTCACATAGTCATTTTCGGATTTAATTGTCTCAATTCAATAAATACATTTAAAAAATTTATGCGGAGTAAATAATATTCTTTTAATTAAAAGTCTTTTCTTTTAATTAAATAGAATATGGTCTCGGACTCCGAAACATGGAAGCTTTTGTCTCTGGTAAAGTTGTTCATTACGATTTACACAAACTAATATGTTAAAGTTATGTGCACTTTAACAATAATTATGAACTTAAATCTCTGTATTTCCTCCAACTTACGCAACTGCCGTCATAGTTAGAAATACGTCCTCAGCTTTGACAAAACTCATATCTCATTTTAGTACTCAACTAATCTACAGTTGTATTAGTTTCTCTCATATGCTACGGCTCTGCGTGTTGAATGGATTACGAGGGTATAATTTAATCCATCTATTGCTATGCTCAGGCAGAATACTAACACTACTAATAATACTACTAGTTATACATCTGTAGTAATAATTACTGGGCTTACTATTTTGTTAGAGGTTGTTTTAAAAATATCTTACTTTTAAAATTAATATTTTTATTTTTAATCTATTTTTTTAATATAGTAGGTACAATGTAAGTATAAATCTGATTTGCCTTTTATTGATTTTCAGGTAATTCACAATCTTGACAAAATTCAAGAAGTGATTTGCAGTTGGAAATCTACTGTAAGTAACTTTACTGTTTTTTTATCGCTTTTCAATTGTCTATACCTCACAGCTCTATATGAAATGGCTCTATATTATATAGGTACCAATTTACTCACTGATATGTATTGTAATTTGTATTCGCTGTATATCACTGTTACATATTCTCTTCTAGATTATGGTTTGTTCAAAAAATTATATGTAAATCTGTGGAATGTATTAACTGTTCTAATAGATCCATAAAAATAAAAAATACCGATGTAGGTACCTTCATGTGTGAAAGTACAAAAAAAAAAATTAAGATCTTATTTAATTTAATCAATTGTAATCATATGGGATATTAAATGAATTACAGTGAAGCAAAAAATGTAAGGCGTCATCATCAATATTCGTTCGCGCAGACACGCACAGACCATTACATAAATTGGGCGAGCCCGTATATAAAATTATTTTATTACTACCCAGTTACTCAGTTGCAAGATCCCCGTTCAACACTGAATAAAATTGATCACACTTACTTCACGCATGTATAATATAGGAAATTGAGGCTTTTATTAATTGAATTTTTTTTCGGAGGTTGAGGGTCACCAAAATAAAACTACACCTCTATAAGAGCATATTATTATGTAACTTATTTATTAGAGACTTATCCAATAAAACCTTACATATTAAAATTCGCTAAGTCGTTCGGCTATTTATAAGGCGTGTCAAAAAGCGGACATACATACATCCATACGCGTGAAAAAAATTACCCTCCTTAAGTCAGGTAAGAGTTTTTTTTCAGTAAGTTGTTACGAGTAGAGCAAAATAGTAAGATTCCAGTAAGATTAATAATAAAACAAAAATCAAAGAGAATATTTGATAATGCAGAAAATATTTTATTCCATGTTTAATACTATTTCATGTAGAAATGAACATAATAAAGTTTAGAGAGTTAAAGATTGTGCAGACAGAAATAAACCGATACGAATATAAGAGAAGTTACTTATTGCGAGCACGTTCTCGCCGACCGGCGGCTTTTTAATTAATTTGTCCAAATTAATTAACGTGTACTATTTCAATGATTTCGATAGGTAACGCTGATACATGACATTTTATGCTCTTATGTTAAGTTACTAGTTTCATTTCGTTATTTTGATTGTCCTTCAGTTAAAATTTGAACGGTAAACATCTTAAGTATTATCGAGTAAAATGAAATATAGTCGATGACTGATCAAAACCAAATAACACATCAATCTGGTCATGTTAAGGTAAGATTATTTGATTTCATATTGATAGGTAGTAGCAATTTATCCCAAATGCAATCAGTCCATTCGAACTTCCATTTTAATGAAAAAGTAATAACACTGAAATATAATTTTACTGTTTTAAAACACAATGGTATTGAAATGATTTTATTCGAACGAAGATTAATGGCCGTTGTCTTCACTATGTAAATTATTGCACCAATTAATTTATTTATATTGCTTTTTATGGGAAAATAATGTGGCTTTGAGTAACACGATATTGTTCCCGACGAGAAGGGTGAATACATTGCTAAAACTGTAGTTATATTTCAAAGCAAATTTTTTTTTTGCATAAATAAGATTTAAAAAGTCGTCATACTGATACAAATGTTTATTATACGTTTACTAAAAGATCGTCTATACGTTGTTCTGCAACATATTTTAACTCTCATAATTTGGTTTATCTCTTAGTTTTTCACATCAGTTCTTCGTAGCTTCGATTTACCGTAAGTTTAGTAAGCAGTTGCTTATCACACTAGACAACTTTTGATATGAAGGCGTTTCAAAATTTGTAGTACTTTAGCCGGTTCCTTGGGGTATCTTAATATCAGCACCACCTTTTGGGTCCAGCTGTGGTTCTAAATTTAAATCGGTTCATAAAGTACACCCCGAAAATTTTATTGAAATCTTCATCCGTTTAGAACGAGTTCATTAACAAACACATTCACCCTAAGATTTTATACATTAAGATGTGCATTAATTTAATGATCGGTGTAACGATTTCAGTATTAATTTTTCGATTTAAAATTAATAGTCTGGCGTCGAAATTTTAAAGAAGACTAATGTGTTCAAGAGCCGTATACGGTGAGTTTGGGTTCCGGACGGGACATTTGTCCGAATTAATTAAAAGTTGCCACGGGCCGAGCACGTGATCGTAATACGTTACACTTTTACATCGAGGATAACTTGTTATATGTACAATTTAATTTTTATTGTACTTAAAATCAATAAGGTCATTATATAAAAGGTACAATTAAATTATTGACGTACTTATTTATTAATTTAAAAGACATGTTTTAGATCCTTTTTCATAGTAAACATAATAGAGTACTTACCTACTTAAAAACTTATGTAGGTACATGTAAAATGTCTCCGCAAAATAAAACAATATAAAATTATTTTTAAAGTTTTTTTTAAGACTTTTAAATTTTAGACATTTGAGAAATGCCATAGTATTGTGATATATTTTTTTAAACAAAACTATTATAGCCAATTAGATTCATTAGATAGTTCATTAACGAAAGATTATCAACTTCGAAACTTAGATAGATGCTACAATAAATCTTTAAAACGAAGCAGAGCAAAAAATCGAGCAGGTACTGGAAATATATTATGAAACTATCCAAAATTAATGAAAGAATAATGTGTCCAAAAGGCCCGTACGCTGAATTTCGTACGAAACATTTTGTTCGAATTAAATAAAAGTCGCCGCGAACAGTGAACGTGATGGCAATACGTTATATAGCGCAGGTTTATTGTACTTCTGACAATAATATGACTGAAACAACGTTTTGTTCGTTAGCTGAGTATATTACTAATTTAGAGACGGGTAATAACAGAATACCGATGAAAAGGTCACAATAACAATGTTTATCTCACGCATAAGTCATCAATAACGCTAAGTTTCAGTTACGATTTACAATTACAAATCGTTATCGATATAATTTTTTCTTATTTTACTTACTTTAATATTCTTTTATATGAAAAAGAAAACAACTTTTAAACTTTTTTTAATATTACCAAAACTTTTTCGTACTTAAATAACAAATGTAATATTTTTATTAACGTAATTACAATAATTTATGTAACGGACATTTTTATCGCTTGATTATGTTTCTTTAAAATAAAACTCCAAAGAAACAAGTTGAAAACTTATACACTCGTAACTTATACGCGTATATAACTTATGAGTATAGCTCCGTATCTTCTAATTGGCTTAAACTTTATTATTTGATGGTAATACGTTTGACGTAACTTGAGAGTCTGAAAGTAATTAGAATATCGTATACGATTACCCAAACGAGCTAATTAAGTTAATTAAACAAACTGGGGTTTACCAAACTGGGGTCTTATAAGATAGAGAAGATTACGGATGTCTCGTTTTCTTTACTTTTTAGACTGGTAGAAATATTAGACAACTTATAGCTTCATATTCGTCCGTCCGTCTGTCTGTAGCTCAGATATGCTTAGGACTGAAAAGTTGATATTTGATATGGGTATACATATTTATCACGCCAATAAGACAGTCTTAAATCTCAATTTATGTTAGGATCTCATTCTGTTAGGATGAATATTTTTTACGTCTATATCAATGTATCACAGAATCGGTCTTGCAAAAATATTATGTCCTCTAAGTTTTTGTTCAGGAATTCTTTTGGAAGACTTTTTTTAAACGTCATAGTAAACATCCTTGTTATTTTAAATTAAAAACAAACTATCATGGAAACCATACAAAGCTGACATACATTTAGCTGATTATGATTATTTTATTACAAATACGATGATAGTTTACATAAAAACAATGTAAAAATTACTTCAACTAATTCAAACGTTCGAGAGCTGGCCAGATTAAGTTTATAAAGTCCAAAGTTTAAAAATAACAAAGGAAAAGGGTAGAATGTTAACGACTGACGGGTTAAGGGACCAACAGATGGACGATTTAATTTTGGTTCATACTGTTATGGTACAAGAATATATTTTAAATTGAGTAGAATAAAGGACGGTTATTTAAGAAGTAGAATTGTAGTAATTTCCGCTTTATTTGATGATTTTTGTTTTAAAATTTGTTTTAAATTACCTGGTAATTGGTGAAAAACCATGAAAAATTAATGTTTTTTTTTTGGCATTTCAGTTAAGGGCATTTTCAATATGGCTGTCTGCTCCCTCCTTTTAAAATCAACTGAATATTTTTGTTACAAAAGTCAAGAGAACGGTTCATAAGTGGGCAATAGAGTAGGTATCCTGTAAAGTAATTGTTACGGTTTATTTTACTAATTAGCTACATAATACACGATTACGACTAGTCTGAATAGTATACGCATTATTGGGGTTTTTAATTAGCTTCTTCGATATCCTTTTATCGGCGGTTTCAGTACTTTGATAACCAATATACGAAAACTACCTATATACCACCACGAGTATATCTTTGCGGGACCGTATCAAATAAATGAGTCCGTTCGGTTTGATTCATGCGAATGGGGAACGGAAAATAGCCCGTACCGAATAAAACAAGTCCAACTACGAACTATACCTACACAGGGCCTTGCCGGTTCGGTACAATTCCATGGCGAAATTCACTGTTCACGGAAATTGGTGCGAATTTTCAGCCGTAAAACATGGGGATTTCGACACCGCTAGTCATTTTCAAGTAGACATCGATTTAATTTTTGTAAAACGTTCACCAGCGAGGTACATGAAATGCACATGCATTTTTTATTTATTAAATAGTACAGTTAATTTTATCGTTAAACGGACGGTTAAAAATGTTCACAATTTATAAATAGGCAAAGAAGAAAATGCAGAAAAATAAGGTTGCGTCCATCAGATTCAGCTGTTTATTCCTGTTTTTCTTCAGTGTTCTTTTGGACACCATGATATCTTTTCAAAAGTTTGTAAGGCTTTTAGATCAACATTTAAGGTGCCAATAATACTATTTGGGCTATAACTATAACACTGAGAAATGACTTTAAACATCTTCCTAAACAAGCAATAAGAAGGATCATAATATCAACGCTTAGTAATGAACAGGTAGGTACATCTTATCTACATTAACCGTCGAAATGTTTTATTCAATCTCAAAAATTAATCCCATTTTACACATCGAGGCAAACGTGATTAAATCAATCAATATTGGAACTTAACAAGAACGTTTGAGATATTGTTACTCAAAATATAAAAACAGACGAATCAAAATCAAACGCCGATTCAAATGTTCTGCCGCATCCCTTTGTGGGACGACTCGTTCAAATTTACATACTGGCAATAACTCGAATTTATTTCAGCGAGGACTTTAAAAAGATGCGAATATAGCCAATAGCCATCTATGTCGAAACAAGGATTTTAGGCAGGTTTATGTTTATTTATTTTTTATTATTAATTGACATGTTTGTCACTATAAATTTTAATCATAGATTTTTCTTGTTACTTTATTAGTCTGAGTTCTAGTGTGTCTATGGCTGTCTATTTTGTTACCCGACCGCATTAGAAAGGTGAAGTTTTTTTCGGTCTGATTCTATGATATCGTCAATTATGATATAGTGAAAGCCAATTATAAACCAATTAAACATTGCCTTAACACCATATTCTATATCTTATTTATACAATAGGTAATGAAAAAAATACACAAGCGTTCCAAAAATACTATCCTTGTAAGCTCAGTTCTGTAACAATTCCTGTTTTTACGAAGCTTGTACCACAAACCAATACAGTCAGACACAAATCTAACCGTAGCACGTTATTGGGCGGCATCGCGACACCTGTATCAGACACCAAATATCCTATGGTCTATTTATACACATAGACCGTGTATGAAATAGAAATGAACAACAGTTTTATTTCTGTAATTGCATAATAAAGGAGGTTGACTCTGACCCATCTCATTATATGGTAAGGTCTATGGTCATCTTACAGAAATTCTACAAAATTGGTTGGCCATCCTGTCAGTCAGTTAAGCTAGATGAAACAAATACTAAAATTAAAATTTATTTAAATTATCAATTTTGTTTCATATAAATCTTTGCCTTGGTGGCAGATATTATTCCAGAAATAATTGAAATAATTAAAAGACGCATTCACGTCAATAATGACATAATGTCTAGTACGATGACGTTGTCATGTCATTTCTACCTGAGCCTACTTCTATGCGACAACATGTCGTATAAACACTATTGACATTCAGTGGCGAGTGTGCTTTAGAGGGGCAGGAAAATTACTCATCAGAGTAGTGATTTGGTGAACAGGTTCCACAGCACTTAGTTGAAAGGTACATAAGTGAGTATTTGGCTGGATTCTGACAGTGTCAAGAATCAAAACTGCGACTCATCACTTTAGCCTAGCAGATTAGTATACTTGACATATTGATGATGTTTTTGTTGAAGCAAGCCAGTTATTTTTGCGTACCAACCACATATAGGTTGTGACTGAATGACATTTTCCACTGTATGCGTCTCTTTTAAACTCTGATATTGATTAATTTTTGAAGAGATGTTTAATAAATGTCAATTTTTAATATGGAGATCCTTTTTAAAAGTTGCATTTTTGTTTTTCTACTAGTCACTACTATAGTTTTTCAATGTGGCACCATTAAACAAACATAGATTAAAACCAACTTAAGTTTTAAGTATGTTTCCCAACAAGATTGTACTCGTAGGATAAGAAAATTAAGTCAGACTATAATTAAATTTCATCAGTAAAACTCGATTCGAAGATTCATTTCATTAGATTACGACAAAGCAAGGAGTAGGCGCTGCAAACGACAATCAAAGTTTTATTAATTACAAAATCTGTAGCTTCTATTTTAATTAAATAAAACTTTTACAATCCCCTTCTAAATTAGTATTTTCTTCTTGACATGGTAAAATATTAATGTTAATCAATTATATTTTTAATATTACTGTAATCGGTTTTTATTAGAACTACTAATAACTTAAAAATGGTAATAATTGTGATATAATTTAATAATGATAGGTACTCATTTATATGAGTAGTGAGTATGAGTTATACGGAACTACCTACTTAATTAACGTTAGTTTATGTAAAACACGATTTTCTAAGCAATCCTCTAGGAAAGTCTCCTGTTGTGAAAAAATTGAAGTTCAAAATATGTTAATCTGCCATTGTCATAGTGCTCAGCGATTTTTATTAAAATTATATTTTTAAATTTTTTATCAATAAAACAAATAACATAACGTTAAAATTTCCCAGTAATATTTTTATTCAGGTGTTTAGATGTCACATTTATTATGTCTAGCAAAGGATAAAATGCTTGATAAATTCCGTCAAAATTAAATCTGCCCATTGAACCCTTTTATTTTTGTTTTAAAGGTCTTCTATGTCGCCAAACTTGAATGGATACCTTAACTTTTGATATTAACAAGTGACGATCTAAGAAATAACCTGAGGGATCCCTGGAGGTAAATTAAATTACATTCCCTTTGATCTGAGCAAGAAAATTCTAAATTTAATCTATTGACGCTCTCTTATTTAATATAGTCGTGAATTGCGAAAGGTGGAGATTTAATTTATAAAAATATCACATTTCTGTATTCATGGAAAATCACGAAAATAGAAAAATGGCAAATGATCCGACTTAATTTTCACCTATTATAAATATTAAGCTGTCAATAATAATTATTTTAGTACATAAAAACCTATATTTTTTATGTTTATTTTTGTCTACAGATACTATAGTCGATTAAGTTACGCAGATATGTAACTCTGCAATCTCATTCGTTGACAAAAAAAGAAAGGTATCACTGAAAGAAATGTCGTTTGAAAGACTAACAATAAAGCTACAATTAAAAAATATCGTAATATATTTTTTTTAATGCAGATCCAGATACTTTGACAAGAACTCTCTAGATAGTTCTATTCTTAGAACAATTGTAACTTTAAGTTTCCAGCAATTGCTCTTCCCGTTGACTTGTAACAATGTTATTTTCTTAGTGAAACTGTAGTCAGGTACAAGTTTATATTGTTTGCATTCTTATGAAGAAAGAATACACCTTTAAGATGCTATTCAACTCTCAAAGAAAGAGAATAATCACGTTCAAATGAGCTACATTTTTTTCTGTCGCTGTTTATTTTACCGTTGCTTTGGACAGCTTCCCTTGTTTTATTGAATTTCCGTCGCAATGCCAGTAATGGAGATAAGTTTCAAAGGAAATGTTTTTTTCATGCCCATTGCTACGTTTCGTTGACCCCAAATACATTTGATCCTAGTGTATATTTTAAAATTAGCTAGTCAGCTCTCGGACTGTAATGTATTTACTCGTAGATTTAAGTCAAAATATCAGTTTATTTATAAATATACTAAAAGATCGGGAAAGCGTTGCTCTACAACATATTATCTCCTAAAGTTTTTTTGATACCTTTATTTTTCCACTTCAAGTATTTTTTGGCCATTAATTTTATATACCTTTTGTAAATTCTCATTACATTAGAACATAATAGAAATTATATAATCACGTTTTTAAATCATTAAAATTAGTCGATAACTTACAGTAGATATTAATAACATAACTTATACCATAACTTAAAGAGCAATTAGAACTTCTATTTACTCTTTTAATTTAAAGTATTATGTTTAATATGAATTAATATAATTCTGGTGCATCCGTTTAACGTATTTACGTTGAATAGTCTCTGGTGAGTAAATTATTTCTATTCAGAAGGATTTAATTTAAAAAATATTGTGAGTACTCAGTGAGGATGAATTGAATAAAGATTTAATGAATACAGCTTTTTACGGTAATATTACTTGCTTAAACCATGTTTACGCTTAATTTACGTTGAGGTTAGACATTTGCTGAAAATTACGCTTAAAAACATCAGTTTTATGACTAGATACTTTTAGGGTTTTTTGCACCCTTGCTCCATGTTTTTTTTTTTTTTTAATTATGAGTCCTAATCAACCTCCCACCAATATGGCGCATGTATCCTTTAGCAACAACTACAGAATAGGTCATGATGCTATTTCCCCTTGTCTTAGATTGCTATGTTCTATTTACTCACTAACTGCTCATTTACTACTATCCTACTAATATTATAAATGTGAAAGTTTGTAAAGATGTTTGGATATTTGGATGTTTGGATGTTTGTCCCTCCTTCACGGTCTAACCGTTGAACGGATTAAGCTGAAACTTGGTACACAGATAGGTTGCATCCAGGAATAGGACATAGGATACATTTTATCCCGATTATAGGTTCCCTTGGGATAAAATCAATATTTTGTTTATCGACTTTTCCGCGGGCGGAGCCGCGGGCATCGTCTAGTTAAAAAAATATTTTAAAATTATTAATTAACGATTCAGTCGAATGGCACTTGTCAAAAAAATGAAAACCGAAAACACTTAGCCGACAATTTGAAAGGCTTTTATATGGCTTCTGAATTAAAATAAAGTGCATGGCCAGCGTATGCGGGTCTTGCCGCTTGACTGCGCGCGCTGAGTGGGCGAGCGGTTCCGCAGCTGATCGCCTTAATTGGCAAATCTTAGCTGACGTTGCGTTTTGCAATTACACTCGGATTCTATGCATAGCGCTTTAGTAAAAAAAAAAACAAAATTTAAAATAATTAAGAAAAATCCATATCGGATCAAGTGTAATTATGATGTTTACAGATAAATATAAAAATTTCCCCACCTAGTTGGTATCACGGCTCTTACCTAGGAACAATCACTCAGGTCACATTTATCTATACTGTAAATCGTAACTAATTCGGTCTGGCAGTTTTAAAGATAAATGGCAAAATTTGTTTGCACAAACTAAAAGGTTAATACAAAACCTGTAACTAATCCTACACGCATTATAGCAGCTCTGTTACGTCGTGAGTAAATACAGTTCTTACGGGCAGATGAACTATAAGATGGCGTTATATCAGCATTGCCCATGTAAGAAGTCATCAATGACAACATAGATATATTCTTCTAAAAATACAATATTCAAAATTTTAAATTTAAATTACTGTTTCCAGAATGTTCCAGCTCGATTTTACAAACCCAGGAATCCCACTGTACTCATGTAACCACAATCACAAAATCTCTCTGTACTTCGTATCGCAACAGTACTTTTGTAATGCTATTTCCTTCTTACAGTAGTCTGAAGTATTCCTGGAGCCTTATCTCCTGGTCCATGTAGTAATAAAAACATTTTGAGTCGATATGATAATAAGATTTTTCTTTGCAAGAAACCATCTTTGCGTATATGCAACACATGCTGGTAATACGTAAGTGGGGTACGTAGGTACTAGATTTGGTCTAAATTAATACCACGTACGTTTGCAACTGAAAAGTTTAGTACCTCGTTATTTATTTAATGCAGCATTTGCATATATATATTTTAAATATAGTATAATGTAAAAATGCAGTATTTCTTTGATGGTTAAGCTACGCTAGCTTTCGTTGACGATCGTCTTAATTGGCAAAGTCTTAGCTGACGTCGCGGTTCGCAATTATGCTCAAATTCTATGCAGCGGTGAGCGACTTAATGTACCGCCTATCTTGAACACTTTAGTAATTAAAGACTGCTTGGCTTGGATTAATCCAACGTTCTTAAGACAAAGACAAAACAAAATGATGCTATTTATATCGCGTCTATCAATGTAATCTTTGGTTAATTTAACTTTGTCGTCTTTTGCATTGATGTGTGTGGAAACTTAATAACAAAAGTGTCTTGGAGTGAGTCATCGATGAGTAAAGCCAGTAGCCAGCCAAATAATGTTTTGCGAATAGTTGGTATATACGAAAAGGTATATTACAACTTGCTTTTATACCTACTTATATCTTTTGACTGATATGTGGGAAGCTTTTTGAATGGATATTACGCGTATTTAACAAAAAGGTTTTATACGTTGTGTCATTTAGTCGCCTCTATTTATACAGAGCCATTCCAAATAACTTCGCAATATAAAATGACGATCTGCCAGTTTACGGAGCGTGGAAACTGGTGGAAATTCGCTGCGTATCGAAATGTAGCCGTTCATGCATATTGTGAGACATTTTCCGTATGAGATATATTGAAATTGCAGCTATTTTACTGCTTCCTTAGTAGAACAAAATGAGATAAATTTTGTGGAATACTACCAAATTTATTGTTTGGAATTGGAATATTAATTTGAATACGAGTTTATGGAATTGTATTTTAGTTTCGGTTCAAGTCGATTAAGTAATATTCGATTGATCAAAGCCTGAAAACCTTGAAGATCGCATAACAAGTTTAGTAGTTTCTACAACAACTCTTACAAACTCAACGATTGAAGGGTACTTGGAATGAATTCCTCGAAGATTAAACTTGGCATTGATTGTTTTGATATTGACGGGGGACTATTAGCTTTGGTAGGAGTTCAATAAGTGAAGTGAGGTGAAGCCTCCAAAGACATCTGAATTCAATTTAATAGAATGTTAGAGATGTTTGGAATTAATACGTTCAAATACGATGTAATGAAGGTATAGGTAAGGTAAGTGACTGAATACCTATACAATAGATATTAGTCGTCAATAGCAGACGCTATGTTAACCCGCGACGCAAAAAGAGGAGCGTAATAAAATTTACGTGTCTGTGGGTGTGTCTGTCAGTCTGTGGCACCGTAGCTACCGAACGGATGAAGCAATTTCAAGTTTTTTTTTGTATTAAAGGTGACTTATCTGCGAGTGTTCTTAGACATATTTGTAGACAATCGGTTGAGCCGTTTAAAAGTTGTGGGGGTGAGAGTTGGGAAGAATAACCGAATGTCTGCAAATATACTCTAGTGGTGTCTCAAAATACAAAAGCGCAATGAAAGAGAATAATAATATTCATGAATTTATCGAGTGTTCTTAGCTTCGGTTGATTATAAAATGAGTCCAAGGTTTTTATTTAATTCTCAATACTAATCAAGCTCATTACATTCATGTAGACCACCAGTAAACCAAGTACGTCAATGATTCGCTAGCCAAAGACGAACTATGAGAAACGAAACACGTAGACACAAACATTTCACGGTTCCAGTAATTCCAAAGCCAATACCAACGTCCACCGTGCTTATACCAACGGCATTGTTAAGCTTGAATAAATAATAGCTTTAATATGTATAATATCAGGAATATTAATCCTTAAGGTTGTAGTGAATTGTAGATGTGTGAAAAAATTAAAAAAGGAATATGATGTATGTTTTTCCTAATATATTTTTAACATTTTAGGTGATTAATCAATGAATAGGTACATGATGTAAAAGATTGAATTTACACAAATACTCGATGTTTAAACTATAAAGCTTAAAAAGTTCCCTGAATTCTTGCTGTTGAAAATCCTTACACTCTTCTTAATTCTTTAGCACGTGTATTACTGACAAATAAACAAGGACTATTTCATAGAGAGACAGAAGTCAGATGAATAAGAACAATTGAGGCTCTTGACGCGTTTACGAATTTGGTTATTGATCGTTTGTAATTGAAATGGGCAGCAACCATTCCGGTCACGTGCCCGAGTTGTCAGGGAGTCTCTGTGTTCTCAAACGGCCTTTTGTAACTGTGAAATTGATCTGTTAACGGTTGAATACAATAAATAACTACTACCTTTTACGAGTTCCTTTCGAAAATTAGGATCGCCAATTCAGATATAAAATCAAATGAGAATTCCTGTAGGAGGGTAAGAAGTAAATAAGCAGTCGTTATTGCAAGTCATAATTTAAAAATAATTTCTGATATTGGCTTTATTAAACACTCGCAACTATGTAATTGGAATAAATTATATGAGTACGTACTCGTATTGTTGATTATTTTATTTTAGGAAAACTATTAAAATAGTAGTCGAATCGATGACAAAATTAAGGTCTAAGTTGGAAAGTAAAGTTGAAATGTTCAGCCTTCACATTGATTATTACATTAAAACGAATCAACCACTGAAAGTTGATTTGGATAAGACGTTAGCTTCTTACATGCTTTACGTGGGTTCAGCAGATCTACCACCTGATATCAAGACATTCACATCACGTAGCCTACTTACCGAACAACGTTTCCGATCCCGACACATAATACATAATCGTTATCAGGCGCAAATCAATTATTGACATGCATAGCATAGTTATAACCTCGATAGTTTACGCGTTTCCCCTGTTTTGCTAATAGGGGTCGGGACTTGACGTCGATATCGATGGAAGGTAGGCTATTACACTTACGGGATCTATAAAGTTGCCTACGAAATTTGTTTTGCAATTCAGATTGGATCGTACCTGGATGGGAGTTTGGGATAGAGGTACTAGTAAGTAGCTTCACGTTATTGAGAATGCTATAAATACATTTGTGAATTGCAACTAGTTAAAGAGTTCTTTACTCGAGTAGATGTGCTATTAAAGTATTTATGAAACATAATTATAGTTGTGTAAATAACTTGGTACTTAAAAGTGTTATTGAATAATAATATCCAAACTACACGTTCCAGACAAGTCTTATATCATTAAGCATTACTCTAAGAAGACAGTAAACTAATTTATTTTTAATAAAAGGTCTCCCAAATCATACATTACTTTAGGTATATCTTATCGTAATATCCGCCATAAAAAGTGCTTGTACAAAAGTAAGCGAGTTAAATCAGCCATAAATTCAGCTCGAAATGGCGATTCAAATAAGTTATCATCGACAGTTACGAAAGCGTACCCCGAGTTCTATCTTCAGATAAAAGCCTTTCTTGCAGGTGTATTGTCTCCTAAATCACTGGTTATTCTAACCGAAATGTGTCGACGTCGCAAGAAAGTCTTCAGGAGCAATTTGGAGAACCTCTGAGAGTAATAAACATTCGTCTGTAGAGACCTTTATTAATAATTGGAGATCTGGCGATTATTATAGTTTGGTCTGCTTGGTGGAGAAATTATTAGTCCATCCCAGCTTTCGATCAGTAATAAAGTTGTGGTATTAAATTGCTAATAAAGATCTTTTATAAGTGATCGGAGACATGAGCTTTAGAATTTCCTCAAGCTTTAGAAAATCTATGACTAAAACTGTTTTACGTGCAGTCTGTAATAAAACAGTACTCTATGATAAAGCCAGTAAGACCTGTTTTTAATTAAATTTATTGATATACGTATAAACATAAATAATAGTAGATATGAAAACGCCTTCAGAAATTATTGCTTCTCCAAAACTATGAAATAAATAAAGTTACACAAAATGGGAAAAAATACCATGTAATACATAAGTTACAGTAAATATTTACAGTAGATTCGTGAGATAGGATCACAGTATGAATATTAACAAACCTATTTGCTGAAAGACTCCTGGGCAAACTAGTTATAGATGTTTGCTTGTCGTTTTGGATAATACCGGCCTATTTTTCTCCCAATCCCCTATCATTTTTACGTTTCTTATCTATTTTATTAAGCCATTACGATACGAGTATCCGATGTGTTCGAATGTAGGTCGAACATTAACATGTGGTACGAGTGTATGCTCAGACAATATTGTTAGCATTTTCTGCTTGTGAAAGCACTTTTCTGACATGGAAATCTTTTTTGCGTATAGCCACAGTATAATAAGGCTTTGTGTAGTAGGTCTACAACTTCTATAGTCTAATTAAAAGGAGAGCTCGATTAGCTAATTGTATAAGATTAATAGCGAAGTATCTACATAGAACATGCAATGGATAATCGCCTTAACTGTTGGACATAAGTCTACTCTCAAAAATATCTCACTTCATTTGATATACCTACGCGATGCGAAATAAAAGAAAAATTACAAGATAATAATTTTGCAGGTGAAGTGTACATTTTACTCGCAACAATCAATTCGGAATCATAGTAAAGTTATTTTTGGTTCGTATCTTAATCTGTAACGCCCCATTGACCCATAAGATTATTTCATTGGCCAACTGTTTAATAAATCGCTTAGGCTACGGCATAATAGTACGTAATTGCCATGTTTTGTTTGTTTGTCTCTTACTGGAATGGCCTCTTCAATAACAATGTATTTCTTCCCAGCTATGCCTTTCCAAACCATAGCCGACGATGTCATTGTTGTCGATAACGAAGAAAAGTTGTCAGAAAACTAATTTCTCTGTGAATTAACTAGCACTAATAGGATTTTTCTTTGACGTTACTGATGGCTTAATGAAAGTGTAGTAGACTTATTCTGAACATTTAGATAAGTTATACTAATAGTTAGTACTAAACGAAGAGTTAGTTAAGGAGTTTGGGTACTTTTTTTTTGACGCACTCAAAAACAAAGTAACAGCTTAACAAGCCCGCGGAATTGAGTCAATAAATTAATTTACGCATCACTTTAAAATAATAAACAGTACATATTTGTGCATAGACCTAGTTTCGTATTAAAACCTGCCTTAAAGATACTTATTACCTGTAATGCAAGAATGCCTTATGCACCAAGTTGTATACTTTCACTGAATCAGTACATTGAATTGTTAATCGTGTACCGTTGTACACGATTTCCTCATTAACGTGCTTTTGTTGAAGCGTCTCCGGTATTTGAGCGCTAGTGTTTGGGTGCTTACATAGAAAACACATCTACCGATTACACGCATCTCTAATATAGAAACTTTTATTCTTATGGAAATAACTGACAAACAGACGTGAAACTAATGGTAAGTATTTGTTGTGTTGTCTGTCCGTGTCATATCTGAATTTCTCTGAATGAAACGTAACGATTTGCTCGGGTAGGTATACAAAGTTATAATTAAGTGAGTAATATATTATTATGATGAGTTGATAATAGTAGCACCTTCCATAAACAAAATATCCTATCTATGTATTAAAACTTATGAATAATGCAGATGTCATCACAACCCATAATTGTCCCACTGCTGGGCTTGGATCTCCTCTCACAGTGTGAGGGGTACAGGCCATAGTCCACCACACAGGCCTAGTGCTAATTGGCAGACTTCACACATCTTTGATAACTTTATAAAGAACTCTCAGGTGTGCAGGTTCCCTCACGATATTTTCCTTCAACGTAGCAAGTGATTATTAATATCTTATACGCACATAACTTTTAGAATTAGAGGTGCGTGCCATGGGGTTTGAACCCAGGAACTCTCGTTCAAGAGTCCAACCATAAAGTCACTAGGCTATCATGCAGGCGTAAGAGTTGGAATTTGGCATTCTTAAACTGTATAGTGGCATCCTTAAACTGTATAATAGTTTAGGTTTGGAATCCAATCGGCACTCAACGGGTACTTAAATGAAATTAGAACGGTGCTGTAATTAGCACCTCTATGTTCGCACCTTACGTTAGATTGGCACGTATTGATTCTCGGTACACGCTCCAATCAATGCTTCAAAGTGTCTTAGTCCCGACAAACTTTACGTGTGTGGAATCATTCCGGTGCATTCACTGATTTATACTTGAACTTAGGCTAATTATTATTGATGACTGTAATGAACTTTGGTGAACATGCAGTGTTGAACTTGTTTATGCAAATAAAATTTGCGGTAGGTATCTACTTCGATAATTTTAATAGGTAACGTTATCAAAATAAATGTTTTCATTTTTGTTTTATTTATTTTTTTACTTTTGTTATAAGATGTTTTAATGCGGTGAAATTTTATTTTATAAACGTTTCTTAGTACTTGTATTTCACATTATATCAACTTTACGGGGCAGGATATGTTATACGTTTAAATATATTACAAGAATTTGTGACCACACGTACGCCCTCATATATAACCCTCGATATACTTTTTATTTAAATTCTGGTGTAATCTTTTTTGACCTCAGTAATAACTTAATAAAAAAAACTATGTCTTAGTTTTAAGTAAATATATTGTATAGTGTAAACGCTGTTGGATTACCAATAAATAAATAGGTTATATTATTAATTAAGATCTCCAAATTTTTATAGGTTAATTAAAATTTAAATAAAAAAGAGGTTAAATACAACATGGCTTTTCGTTATAATAACTACATTAAAAGAGCAATTAGTGTTAATGATTGCTTTCTCATTCACGACCTAATAACGACTAAATGGAAGCCTAGTCTACATTGCCCTTTAGAGGAAAATTTAATTATCTTTCACGAGTAAAGCTCTTTAAAATATACAACATGAAAGGCTTTCTTCCTATAATACACTACAGATACTTGTAATTTATTAACAGAAAAGTAATAAAAAAATTGACAACCCCCAAGACGCAACGTTTAGGAGATTTCCTTAAAAAGCTTGAATAAGTTTAACTAACTAATGGTAAACAAAAAGTTCTAAAATACCAACCTATTTAATAAAAGTAAACACGAAATGTTCTTAGAAAGTAACAAACGTCAAATTATAACAAAAGCAATACGAATTCTAGCCACTAGGTAATAAAGTTTATCTTGCGGTACTTACCAAATTCAATTGACTCCCGGAAGACCAAATAGAAGTAAGACAATACACGAGATAGACAAAATTCTCAGCGTCTTCTCGACCAATAAAATGTAACTACGTCTGTTTTCCCCGAGTAGACTATTCTTGGAGCGTAGTTAATAACATTGTATAATTGCTACCTTTAATAACGTTTACCAGATGCCCGACCATATTGCCGAATTACTACACGAGTTATGAAACAATAATAATAGAGGTCGATTTCTGTTGCTGGTTGGTTTCATTGTAATCATAAAGTTTTTACATTAATAACATAATGTAAGTGAAATGTAAAAAGTAAAGGCAAGGTATAAAATTCAATCTATGAATGTGAAATATAGTAATTAAAAAAGTATATATTTAAAAAAGGAACGTTTTTACGTTCGTTTTTCAGTTGAAATGGAAATACTCCAAAAATTGTATGCGTTTAATATCGATAGTGTAGTTTGGCAACAAACAATTAGTCTAATAGATTATCGATGGATCATGCTTTATACACAATAGAAAACTTTCAAGCAGACTTCATAAGTATGTAATTAAACGTAAAAAAGATAGCATGTAAAATTATGCTCACATTAAATTGCTTTTGTTTTATAAATCTAATTAAACTTAATATTACTATGTCTGTTTCACTTAATTCATAATACTCGTAAGTCGTATCGTAGTTTATTATATTGAACATACTTAAGTTGGCGTTTAAAAGCAGTACATGTCTTGCCCTGAGCGGTTAATCTACTTTTATGGCATTGGCTACGGATTGTGCTGAGTCATTAGACGGTAATATATTAATATTTTATGGTTGCCTAGGGACGGTAGTATTGTTTAAAAATGGATCATAAATCGTGTCGTACTCTACGAGTGTTGTGAACGCAACTTAACTGAAGTTTTAGGCTAAAAACAAGGACAAAACAATACAGAAAATAGAATAAAGCATAGTTTTTTTAAGAAATGCTAATATTATCTGTAAAAAGGCAACTTTATCTGTTCGTCTATTTATCTTTCTCTGTTATCTTTTAATGCCTAAACTACTGGATCAGATTAGGTGAAACTTGGCAACGGTTACGTCCTGCTTCCGCATAATTTACTTTTTTTAGATACATTACTGCCTTAACAAAACTCTTTACAAAATCTTAGTAACCCTCATAGTTCATAAGATATCCTCAAAAAACTGATTATAACAAAACGTGTTTTTTATGAAACAAAAAAAATGCATCTTACACGGAAAGCTGGTTGGTTCTGTTTTGTCGCCTGATATCTAAAATTAATTCTAATCCAATCAATTCAGACAAATTGGAACAATTTCAAAATCCCAACAAATAGGTACTTAACGGTTGTAACATGACGTTCCAATTTTAATTATTGTAATGAATCAGTTATTGTATCAGGCATAATAAGTCCAGCTTAATGTTATCGAGTATTCCAAACTCGAATTATAGTGTCAGTAATCTGCGATATCCGGTCGGCTCAAAAACTTCGTTGACCCGAATAGATTTTGATCGGTTTTACGGTTCACACTAGCCGTAAATTCGGTTGAAAACAAAAAAATCGCTCGCCACAGATTCGGATCGAGTTTGTTTGTCGTTCTCCGCTGATTTATTTTCGTCATAAATCTAACAATGGATTAATCAAACAGCTTTTGTCAGCGAGCAATGTGTTGTCCAGTTTCAGTAATAACTGTTATGCCCAACTTTAATAAATCGAAATCAAATATTTTTCATTTGCTCCTGCTATGTATGCAGTTCATTTAAATAAAAACAAACCCATTAATTTTTAAATTGCATCGCAGTTACTGGATGTGATTTATAAAAATACATTTTGTTTGATTGGAAGACCATACATTGCAAACCTGTATTCCACTTACAATTATTAAGTACAAATTAACTTCATGTAATATTAAACTTACAAAAGAAATCGTTTGATTATAAAACTAGGAAATGCGCTTGATTTAATATTAGATTTGCTACTACAGCAACACGGGGCCCAAGAGCTATTAAAAACTAAATCTTAGTATGAAAGTTTTAAAATACGCTGGCCAATTTATTATCCGACTGCACCAGTAGAGTCATGTTTTTTATAATCATTCATGTATGTATTATGTAAGCCAATTTCTTTGGAACGCTGTACAGCCTAAACGTCTTGAATGATTCATTGGATTCGATAGTCGAAGTGACATAGGATACCTACTTATATTTTTAAAATTTTTCATTCAGATTTTTTATTTTTCTATTAATGATTACTAGTTATCAAGTCATATTCAGCATCGCTTTGAAACCGCACGAAACTAAACAAACAGCCAAGTTAAATTTCAAACGAGGCGGGAACTTGTTGTTTATTCTACTCTTCACCTGCCATGTTGGTCTATGCTCGTTTTCCTCACTTTCCTGAAAGGTAGTTAAACTTTATTAGTCGGTGTTTATTGCTTTTTGTTTTTTTTCACAAAGGATAACCAGACGTCCAGACGTCCTTGATTTGAAGTTTTTAATTACATTAATGTAAGAGCTTAATAGATGTTAAGACATTTATGTTTAGAAGTAAGTTTAACTTAACAGCAAATGTATTATACCTATCTAGAATTCAATAATATTCATTCATGGTTTTAGGCTTATATCATCGTGGGCACTAAATAGGTATATTTTTTCTTTTATACCATGATTCATGCAATTGACTGGAAATATCGGCTAATATCGAAAAACTTATAGTGAGTACCCATTTATGTAAAAAAATATATGGTTCAACAAATAAATATTAAATCTTTCTCCGTCATGTAATTGAAATTATTACGAACATGTAAATGACCAGCTTTGCAATTAGATCGATTCAGTTTAGTCAATGTATGTGTAATTAATAGGTACTCGTAGGTACAAAAAAGTGCAATGGTGACAAAGCTTTTCGAAACGCTTTGGAAACGATGTGGTAGTGGAATGAAAATTGTTAACTTTCATTACTTTGTGAGTAATATATGTAAGAGATTATTTTTCATTTGGAACGGAATCAAGATATAAAATATATCAGATTGGTGATTCTTCAAGTTAAGACATTTAACTAATTAATTGCTATCGTTGGTTTGCTCGATCTCCTTTATTGAGTTGATTTTGTCGTTCGTTGTTCGATCCCCTTTCGATAACATCTAAATTAGGCAACTCATCAATTTAATAGCGTGGTCGTGAATTACCATTAGAATTCTGATCCGATCATAATTTTATAATATTGCTCACACAACTAATCGCGATCAAGTCTAAGACTAAACGCTATCTTAAGGTTATTACTGAATCAATGTTTTATTTAGGAAACCTCTAATATTTTGTTTCTAAGAACAAAATAATTGCTTAACGAATGCAAGATAACAATAATATAATAAAATTAATCTATTTTTGCAGCAATGTGTTGAGATTAATCTTATTAATTTTCAGTGTGCATTGTTTAGGACTTTTTATTTATGCTTTAGAATTTCCATCGTAACATACCAAGTTGCAGCACAACCGCACTCCAAAACTGCTTGTTAATAAACTGTGAAAGCATAGTCCGAATAACACGAAACTTTCGTGCAATATTGGGAGATTTGTAGCGCAGTTGCGTGTTTAAAATTGTGATATTTACCTCCTCACCAAAAATTTATTATGTAGAAATAAATAGGACAAAGTAAAGTGTCTATTTTCGGGTCTTGTTAATTTATTTTAAACAGTTGATGTAAGTTATATATTTAATAAATAAGTCTATGCATTTTTAAAGCCATTTTAAAAACCATGTATCAATTTTTACATACCTAAAGTAGATTACCTATATACAACAATAGGAGGCTGATTAGTCTCAATTCGCTCCTAGCTTGATGGCTTCAGTCGATCCTAAGTGATCAACTAAGTTAACCCTAGGCCTCAATTATGTGGCTGCAGATCCATGCCCTGCAGTGGTCAAGTAATAGTTTGAAGCCAAACTAATTATAATATCTACTTAATACCAAGTCCAGAATAATAAACGAAGTGTAAATGTATTTATGAAGTGCATAGCCCGGCGGCTTTTGTCGATCGTAAGTGATCAATGAACTTAAGTAACTGTGGGCGCAGTCGGAAATCTAACCTTAATTATAACTATATTAGCTCGTCCTATGGATATTTAGGTTTTAGATCGAATTCAAATGTGTTGCTATACTTCAAAATTATCATGAAAGTCTGTATTTGTAGGTACCTATAGCTTCCTTAAATAACATAAAAGTTATGTATAACGAGACAGGATTAATTAAACAATAAATGGTAGAGATACCTATATATATAGCTGTGGTATATAGTATTTATAATTCGGTATCTCGGCGTAGATTTAATGCAATTAATAGACAATTACGATCATTTGGATCAGCAGAACTAAACGCATTATCCAATCACGTGTAATGGGCAAATGACAGAGCTAGCATAAACAGCGTCGTCTGTAATTGCATTGTGTTTGATTCTATTAATGTTTGTGCCCGATCGCATGTCCGTTCACAGATCCGATTAGTTTCGAACGTTTGACGCAAAATATACTGTGATTGCTTGAACCAATTAGCGGCCCTCTGGGTCTTTAATATTTATTGAAGAGTACTAAAACCATAAATTCATACCTTACACTATTTTATTTCAGAATATCAAAAGAAAGAAAAGTAAAATATTGATAACTACAGATTTCCATGCTATGTGATCGCCATAAGTCGTAATATCTGAATAAGTATTGATAGCATCAGTATTATGGAAAACGATACAGCGTTACATTTAAATTTCTGCCTTATTGTACTATTGGATAAAATTTGAAGGGTTCGGATTCCATCAACATGAAAAAGGAGACGAAAACTGCAGCTGAATTATAAAAAGAATTTAGCGTTTGGTCATTCTCGCACATTCCAAACGCCATACTGTATACTATGTAATTGCATTGTGTCTAATTCCATTAATGTTTGTACCCGATCGGCACTGTACGTGTCGCGTCGCGTCGTAGATCCGATTAGTCGCATCTGTGTAAGGCTGATACCACACTACCGCTAAACGTGCTAGATGCGGATAAAGACTGGAATTCTCTACTTTGCATAGAGACCTTTTAATTACCGGTTCTATTGTTACGTAATTAAACCTTACATACTTAACGCTGATGGTTAATTTTCCTGCTGAAAATGTTATTTTTCTTGCTACATAATAACTTTTGATAAATTTTTTATTCTTACTCAAAAGCTATGTGTTACGTTATGTTTGTAATTTCAATCGTTGCGGTATATAAAACTTGCAAAAGCACCTACCGCAAAGTTTTTGGTGTGATTAGAAAAACTATGAAAACTTTCTACAGATAGTATTAGAAAATATAATTTAATGACAGCCCAAATAGAAATGAGAAGTAACGAGTAGTTAGTAAGTAATGAGTATTTTCTCTATTGAACGTTTTTTATTTTGAAGAATCACAAGTGTGTCCTAGGCCTTAAATGCTTAGTACCAATGCAACACCTCCATTGCTGCGTAAACTTGCAAAACCTATTCACGTTTTGCGAGTTCAACTGTACTACTCTATAGCATTACTGTTTTGTGCTTAGACGTATGAGTGTTAACCTGAACATGTATTATGCAACAAAATGCACATTGTTTCTTATACAATGCTTACAAATCTTTTATCACATATCTGAGTGCACATAAATAAGTGAACATCTGAAGGTGCATGTATCTATGTTCAAAATCTCGTATTGTAAAAAACAGAAGTCATCATTATTATCATCATCGCAACCCATAACTTTCCCACTGCTGGGCACGGGTCTCCTCTCACAGTTTGAAGGGTCCAGGCTACCAGGCCATAGTCTACCACGCTGGCCAAGTGCGGATTGGTTGACTTCACACACCTTTAAGAACTATATTTAAGAACTGTCAGGTGTGCAGGTTTCTTCACTATGTTTTCCTTCACAAGCAAGTTAGCAAGTGATAATTAGTATCTAATATGTACGTAACTTTTTACGTTAGAGGTGCGTGCGGTGGGATTTGAACCCAAGAACTTCCGTTCGAGAGACCATCATTCAAACACTAGGCTATCACAGCTTGTGAAAAAAAGAAGACACAAAAACAAGTAGGTAACAGCAAAAAACTCAACCTATTAATAGGCTACTACTGAGCACGGGTTTCGCCTCATCACTGAGGAAGCCTAAAGCATACCTCACCACGACGCTCCATTGGGAATTAGCGAAGAATAACTGAACATAATGGATAAAATGTCACTTATAACCCTGATAGTAAACTGTATCACACGGGACAAAGCAAATTCGTCCCCATAGCCTTGGAAGCAAGTACCATCACATTTCCCGTCTAGACCATTCCTATATCCATTAGTGGGATGCGATAAGACAGCCACTGAACACGTTGCAACAGCCATTTTCAGGAGATATTTTTGAGATTTTACAACAATAAATAACATTTTATTTTTCGTAAGCATGTTTATGACTAGCGAAGTTTAGACTTGTGACTTTTTTTTAGTAAAACACTAACTGAAGTCATATTTTTTAACGACATCTATAACCCTAAATAACTTTCTGTGTCGTGGGGGCCATGCATAACAAAATTAAGAATACACACATACCGATAACAGAGATACAAACTTATCAATCAAACCACGGAAGAAAACGTGTTATTTGTTGTTCTGTGAATCAAACTGTCTAGCTTAGAATCGAACCCTGGAACAGAGATAATTTTTTTTTTGTTGTTTTAGTTCCTGGACGAATGTGGCGCATATGGTAAGTTACAAAATGCTTTCAATTCTTTTTTACAATATAACCCACACACACTGTCAATATCGCCACTATCAATAACTCGATCTATGCTCCAATTAATAGCAATTTATGATATTTTGTTAACTATGGGTGAGTGGCTTTCGTTTGATGTCCAAGCTCGAGCACTAAAAAAGAAACCATGGTAATTCTATAACGTCGGACGCATTTAGTATTTTCATGGAACGTACGGACTTCTAAAGAGGGCTTATATTGAAAATATTATTTTATTATTACAGCAAAACCAAAAGCCCTAGAGTGGAAAATAAGTGTTGACTTTCATCACATACTTATATCCATTTATATTTCATCATTAGGACTCGACATACATGTTACTTTTAAGACATAAGCTCCTATGACGTCAACACTTGTATTTCATATTTTTGTGGTAATAAAGTTTATGATAGAAAGTTTTGTAAACACTTCCGAACTCGCACATACATATAACTATTTTAAAAAGATAAGTGGGTATTTAGAATTCACTCATTAGATTACCTCCTGGTTCTAAACTGAGTTTTTTTTTCTTTTAAGTTGTCAACCTCACTCTACGCAGGAATATGAAATTGTGGTAGTAATTAGGAGCTTTATCTCACTTACCGCTTCATAAATATGGGCCGGTATCGATCTTAACTTAATGTCACTGCGATTTCGTGTAGATCTTTATAAAGCGGAAATGAAATACAGTCCAACGTTCGCTGTTATTGCATCGGAGAGACCGATAATTCGTTTCATTTATATAAATATCTTCGTTTATATTTCAGCTAAACACAACTAATGTTTCAATCACAAAGTACCATTTTTTAAAAAAGGCGACAAATGGGCAGTACCTAAAAAGTTTTTCATATTTTATCGTAATTGACTAATTTGACTGCAAAATACTTAAAAAGTACCAACAGAAACAGGATTAGTATTTAGGACCTGAGCACAAAATAAAACTGCATAACATAAGCAACACCTGCACATCTCATGCACTCTTAATTGAACCTGACTGAATCATTCGCGGGTAATGAGTGGTCTAAACGAGCCAATTTGTCGGCGAGCGGTGTACAAAACGACCAAATAATACGCCAGCAGTTAAGCATCACGATGTTTCTACAAAAATCCACACGCTATTTGGCGTCCAGTTTAATACGACGTTCATATCCATTAAGGGTACTTCCGACACGTAACGGGTAATCATATTCGAGGCAGGCAGAGCATAAATCATGGAGTATAGCCGGAGGGCAAAAACCAACGCGCTTCGTCCCGCTCGCTCTAACCACTGTTTATTGTAGGTTTACAGTAGGTTTATTGCAACACCATGTTTGACTAGATTACGGTCATTCACATGTTTAGGTACCAATTATGAGGTGACAAATCGTAGCTATTTAATATACGTACAATTTAATCTCTGTTCAAATATTATTGTCATGGATCCAATTTAGAGTTCACAAATGATATTACATTTGCATAAAAAAGTTGGCGTAGTTTCGCAAACAAATGACTAATATTTCAGTCGCTGTCCCAATCGAAATCGTTATTGAAATGTACGTAGTAAATATACCGCCATTATATACCTTCCTGAGGTGAATTGTCTCGTCACATATAAGGCCATTCGCACGTTAATCTAGATTTCGCAACAGCCTTAGGATTTTGCAATTTACAACATCCTGATGCAAATTGTGCTACGCTTAAAAGCGGAATGTCCGTTCATTAGTGCACGTGTTAATTGTTTTAAGGCACTATGTGGAGCATGCTCGAGCTTGTTGCCTTGTTACAATTGACATGCTTTTTTAGTTAATGTCACACTTATTTCGACGGCCTTAACGAAAAAAGCCGTACCTATACGTTGATATTGTCATCCTACTAATATTATAAATGTGAAAGTTTGTAATGATGTTTGGATGTTT
>LGAG01000407.1:221772-233301 GCA_001278395.1 Lerema accius
CTTATTTCGACGGCCTTAACGAAAAAAGCCGTACCTATACGTTGATATTGTCATAATAAATATGTGGAAAATTCATGGTATCATATTTGGCTACATAAAATTGAGACTTAAAATTATATTAAGTAAGTTAGAGAGAACTTGAATATTTACAAATTTTTACTTGAAATACTTATTTGAAGACTATAATTAATTGTGTTTATCTAAATGACGGATTATTAATGCCAAAACGCATTCCTTGCTTTTTATTCTTGTTGTTACAGACGTACAAGTCGTCGTCAACATTATAAATTCCTCAAAATTCTAGAAACTTTATTTTTCATACATTAAAAGTTTACCCGAAGAAAATCTTTAAAATTTAGGTGACTAGGGCCCGGGCATTGAAGATCCGCTTATTAATTTATATTCACAAACTTTGTTTTCAACAGTCTTCTTACAAAGTTTCTAAAAGGAAATATTAATAACATTGAATGTAAAGTATTGGTACTACATAGTTTTAATAAGGATAAACAGGGATATTAAATATAATTAGGTTTAAATGTATTTCGGGCGAATAATATCGACATTATAACAACAATGGGGCGTCGCTAATAACTTTGTCATATTATTATTTTACTTGTCTAATGGGTTAAAAAATTAACGAAGATTAAGATTTTAAGGAACATTAGGTTATTCAAAAACTTCTACTGTTTAAGCTTTTAAATTGCTCCATAAAACAGCTGATACCTATTAGGTATCTCACCTACGAGTTAATTATCTGTAAAAAATAAGTACCTGTAATATATTTCTAATTGTTCGTTTCCAAAATGATTGACAATCGTCAACACTTCATGTTAACTCGACTGAAATGAACAGTAAAAATAATCACACATTTTTTTCCTGTTTCGGCTTCAGTGAGAATACTTTCCTTGAAATTCGCCAATGAGATACATCCCTCGTTAGTTACAGTTATTTGGTTCGAAGGTTTTCTAATGAGGAAAAAGTCTTTTCATAATATTACCGGGAAAATACAAACTTTTCGCTGCTTGTACCGAGATGCAGCAAATTTTTATATTTGTTCGATTTTAGCTTCTGAAGGTCTTCCATTCGTTTTGTAACACAAGTAATATTTAGTAAATATATAAAACCTGACTGAAAGAGGGTAATGTTTTTCGACAGTAGGTACATACCTAAATCAATACCGCGTAAGTAAAATTTGGTGAATTATAGAACGTCATGTAAATTTTTCGGCTTATGCAGTATTGCTATATTTAAGCGACGATATGACGTTCTTTACTTCATCAAATTTTACTTACGCGGTATAGTTATTTAATCGACGTAATGTATGTCCATTTCTTTGGCACGCTCTATTGCTTAAACGTCTTGACGAATTTCAAATTGTGAGGTGTCATTGAATTCGTCTCCATCGTGAAGTCACAGATTATACTTACAAACGAAGATGAACTTTTATAGATGAGTATGTCGAATAGCTATCGAAGAAAAACAACAGTCGCCAAAGAGACCCATACTGTGGATGTAAAAGCACATTAAATCCATAATATGATGTATGAGCGCGGCCGCCAACGAATATAAGTGGACCATAAATCGTAGTGGTGACTGTGACCCACCGAAAACGCTACTCACGATAGATAAACATTTCTTACATAAATATTATTAGGTACACAGTTTTGATAGATAAGTAGCCAATTGCAAACGACTTAAAGACTTACATGGAAAATATAGCAATAATTTTCCACTTGTAATTTAGCTCCAATGTTATATCTGCGTATCTCTTTTTTAATTTTTGTACGCAGTAACAATTTTCTCTGAAAATAACAACATGTAAAAGTTACTTTACTCTGTAAATAAGCTTAAAGAACAAAATAATCGTTTGTTAAAAAAAGTCGTTGATTAATGTAACAATTATACTTTTTAAATCCAATTCCCTCAGCGTTCAATAAAGTCCTTATTCGGTAAATACGTCGTTTCGCTTATGGACAAAATTTGTCCAACCCACACATACGTATTTGTACAATTATGTTTCGCACCGATCAAACCGCACCATAAATTCAGCTCGGTGACCGACCGGAATCTGCTACCTCACCACATGATCGCTGAAACCTTGCAGCTGTAGCTATAAAACACTCCTACACTACAACTTTACAGTACTACCATTGATACAGTTTATATCCGATGCAATGGCCGTTTAATAACGTGATAACGCGTCAAGTGTTTTTGTTATCATACTTATTCATCGCTTTTGTTAATTTGAATAATTTGAAGTTAATCTCAACTTATTGCTTAATAACATTATAACAGTATTGTAATAAAATATGTTCTCTTCAATAAACACCTTGTATTATCCTCTTTTAATGATACATTGCTTTTATTCTATTTCGTACATCTCAAACCGCTATACCTTCATTCTTGACACATCCAAAACAACTGAATGTTTAAGAAAATAAACCATTGTTACCAGCCAGTCTTACTTAATATCGATATTTGAATAATGCCTGTAACACATAACATGAACAATAGTTAAGTAGTAATTTGTTCTTTTTCACATGTTTTAAAATTTAAATATGGAATTTGTAATTATGACTGTATGTCTAATTGTGATGTATTTTCTCTTGGTGATATTGGTTTGCATTGAAGTAGTACTTTTAATTGTGATTTTATGTGCATGTATGCAGTTATTGGTAAGTTGTTCAATTTAACATGTAAATAAAAGAAAGGAGTACAATTTCACCTGGCTCTGAAAATATGTTCATATTTGAGATTTCTCGAATGTATATCGCGAATAAAATAGTGCGCTTTTGTCCATTTTATGCTAAAATACTTCTGTATAAATCATATCATATTCATTTACAAATCATCATTTCATCATTGCAACCCATGAATGTCCCACTGCTGGGCTCGGGTCTCCTCTCACAGTGTGAGGGGTACAGGCCATAGTCCACCACGCTGGCCTAGTGCGGATTGGCAGACTTCACACACCTTTGAGAACTTTATGGAGAACTCTCAGGTGTGCAGGTTTCCTCACGATGTTTTCCTTCACCGTAGCAAGTGATAATTAGTATCTAAAACGCACATAACTTTTTAAATTAGAGGTGCGTGCCGTGGGATTTGAACCCGGGATCTCCCGTTCGAGAGACCAACGTTCAAACCACTAGGCTATCACAAAACTACACATTTACAAATAAATGACTATTTTTGATGAGACTGGTCCTATCTTAAGGGCACTTTGACCTCACGGCTTTAAAAAACGTCGTATATACGTTGAATGATGATTTTGCTATGCCTACCTAGTTAACATATGTTAGTCACAATCATACACGATTCAGCGAATCCTCAAAAAACACTCGAATTTTATATTATTACGTTCCCTAAAACTCACCTTTGAAGTTGATATGAAAACATATTTGTATTTTCTATCTCCTAAATATGTGATATGAATATCAAAATTATGTATAAGCTTACTTTTGATTATCTATTCCTTAAAAATATAAAAAAATGTAGGGACTTGTTTTTATTATAAATAAATTCGATCACAGAAACCGTTATTTTTTGTTCGTTTTGTAAAACAATTCTGCTTCATTCAATTACTTTTTATTTATATACATCGTTTCTTATGTAATACTAGATACTTCACAAATTATAGGTTTTTACTATGTATATTTTTACTTTAGGTTTAAAGTATTTTCCAATAGGAGAAAGTAATTACATTGTAACATTTATTACGTGCTGGGAATATTGAGGGCTCCTCACTCATAAGTCAGTCACATTCTTTTCGCATACCACGGCAGAACGGGTCATCTAGTCTATTATTAAAACCGGTAAAACTATAATGAATAGCAAAAAAAATATTTTAATCATATTTTCTAATGATATTGCCATTCCTTAAAACAGGTATGACACAAATTTAAAAATTCTTTAAATTGTTGAATAAAAATAAATAACCTTTATTTAACCAGTGAGTCTTGTTCGACGACTAAAAAGTAATACTAAAGACTAATAACTCGGTAAAAAATATTTTGATAAATAAAATTATACTTTCCCAGCCTTATAAAATATTAATCTATTTAATATTATGGCTATAAACCTTTCTTTAACTATTGTATTGTACATGCATATAATTATGTATATAAACTAAATTATTCGTATACATCAGATATAATAATAAAAACAAGTTTAAAGGGTGATTTTTACTAAGTAATGACGCTTAATCGTTTAAGCGCGCTTTACACTTGTTTAAATTGGCTATAAAGATTATACGTATTTTAGTGACCTGTGACTTAATCAAAAACATTCTGGTTTTTGTGAGTTAAATCTGCTTTATCACAGCTGTAGTCCTTAACAATGGGAACAGCACAAGTCGCATAGCGTCCGTTTTGCAAGTCAATTGCTCAAGCGACGCGGTGTCGCTTTACAAAGAGGATCTAGTTTACTCTGTGATTCTGGGTTACGGCTGTTTTCTTTAAACCACTTACATACTACTTTGCTATTATTCGATTTAGCTTATTCACCTACAGTTATGCATAGTTTGATAGCTTACTAGTATTCAATAAGGACGTAAGCGTTTAACGTTATAAATTATGAATCGTTATAATAGAGGGCGTTTGATATTAATAGTCTTTAACAGACGGAATTCGAAATTTGAACAAAAAAAATAATAATGTACAAAATTAATAAACGCCAGGAAGTCTTATTCTTAGATGTGTTTGTAGAAATAAGTAAATATAATTTTAAGTTGGTTTTGTTCAAGTTAGTACAAGTATTATAAAATTAACATATTATTAATTGTACCACCTCTACAATTATAACAAAAATGACGACTATGTTTTCGAATATAAACAAATTGAAAAATCCCTAAAATTAAATTAGATGCTTTCATAAAAATCTGTTTGCAATATATTAAACGAAACTTATATATATTGCTGGAAAAATAAGTATTATTTTTCTTTACCTTGTACAGGCTTTATTTTATGTTATGCTTCCCTAAATAAACACCAAGCTACAAAAAAGAGCGGGGTTGTTAAATAAAGGTGTTATGTGGTAACATTTTGTCGACAACACAACAAAAATATGCCGTCGCTACAGAGTAAAGTGCCTATAATATAAATAGCTCACGCACGTCGCATCTATTGACATTAATGTCGGCGATCGACAATATTCGCGCGTGTGAAAAAATATCGGGCGTCACTTGTTTTACTACGTCGTTGTATGCGATATTTTACTGAAATATTTACTTGATTACACCGGGTGGAAGATAATGTTTTTTGACTGTATGTATGTATGTATGTCCATTTGTTTAGCCCGTTTTACAGCCCAAACGTCTTGATGAATCTTAACATAATTATGATGTTTCATAGGATATTATTTTTTATTTTAATTGAGTGACAAAATTTATATATCAAAAGGTTTCATATTTGAGTCGTTTGAAAATTACAAATTCATGAGGCATAATTAATTTTTATTATTTTCCTCTTAATTCAGAAGGAATTTAAGCTAAATAATATGACGATATTTACCATTTTCTATTCTTTCTATGTCTAACTATTACATCGCTCTACTCGCTACACGCTTTCACTAGTGCATGTGACGAATGATTTAAGAAACAAGCCGTGTCAGAGGGGAAATTTTCTTGGCCGCTAACAAGGAACCCTTACATGACCGGAATATTCCCGTTACCAATTTCCTTACGAACGGCTTAACACCCCGGAAAAGTTACTTAAACTTACCTGAGCCACTTCTACTTGTCAAGATTATCATTTACTTAAAGCTTTTTATTTAGGTACTTAAAGCCGCGAGGTATAAATAAAAACTTAAACTAAATGTACGTGTTTTATAACCTGAAATGGACCCTTGAACGTATTTATATTTTAATAAATAAACTCTCAGACATCCATTGCTAACTATGGACTATACTATTACACTCCTTGTTTTCTTCGATAAATACTTGTATAATCCATGTTTAATAATTAATAATTGCTTTACTCTATTTCATACACCTCAATCGCCCTAATCCTGCATTCTTGACATATCCAAGACAATTGAATGTTTAAAAAAATAAACCTTAGTTACCAGACAGACTTATTTTCTATCGGTAATAGGCTAATGCCTGTTATAACGCCTTTAATATTTCCCAAACATTGATACCTATCCACTTGTTTTGTTACAAATCGCTATAAAAGTCACAGTTGTTCCGTGTACAATTTCTATTAAAAAAACATTCTCGTTTTAACCAATAAATTTTCATACAGGGAACGATAGGAACTAAACAATAGCGTATGCGTTGCTATGCTGGCACGTCTGAGAGCTTTCATAAAATTGGAATAACTTCATTTTTCATGGTAGAAACTAGATATGCGAATGGAAAAACAACAATAAATATTTCTATACAGAAGATTCTGGTTCAGCGGAAACTTAAGAGCACTTTGCGTGCTTTATTATAAACCCAGGCTTGTATTGAGATCATCTCTTCTGAATATTCATAGCAGCGTATCAATTATTTGGCTTGCTTTCTTTGTTAATTGATGTCAAGCTGCTGTATTGAAATATTGAATGACTATAATTAATTGTTTCGATTCTCTAGTGTGTATCGATCTGTTTTGTGAAATCAACTTAGCCTACGGCAGAGATCAAGCATCTAACTTAAAATAGGCAATTTTAAAATAGAGTTCGAATTATTTAAGAGTATTGTTGAGACCATGGAATATTTTTAAAACATGTATTAAAGTGAAAACAGATACTAATTACCTACCCTATCTTAGAGTTATATTTCATCTCAACACTTAAAGTTGAATACTTGGTTTAAACTAAAGTCTCTTTTGGAAATACACCCATCTAGAGTAGCAGTATTCAGCGCACGGATTTGTAATACTTATATAATAGAGTCGAAGAGTCATTTTTAGTCCGAGATAAATAAAATCAACTGGAATCTATGGACAGCTAAATCGATTTTACTCCTATAACATAAATATCTGCTCAAATGTCGTCTTCTTAAGCACAATCAATTTACCAATTAACGTCGATTACTTATTATCGTTCTTCCATCTGTATCAGATTGTGTTACATTGACCGTTTGATATTCAAAAACTGACAATACGTCTATAAACTCTTTAACCCATAATGCAATAGTTATCTTTTATCTAATCAAATTAAGAATATTTCACAAAACACTACGCGTGGTTTCGCGTTAAATTGGCCCTGTGGCATAATCCTAACGTTACGCAACAGTTGCATCAAACGTCTGTCTAACAAGACAGTGAGAGGTAATATAAAGCTGACTTCTCGCCCTTTGACCGACCACCTCCCGCTCCTTGTAATTTGATACCGCATCGGTTAGCCATAAACAGACGAATCGACATCTCGGCGGACCCATCCCCGAAGCCTATATATCACTTAAAACGACAGAGCATAAATCTATGGGGCTGTCTTCTCGTTATTTGTAGTCGCCACGTGAACCGCCGGTTTCGGGTGAATATTAACGATATCGCCAATTTTCCGCAAGCTTACCCCCGTCGCAATTTCTCGCCAATTGAGCAATCGTATCACATCGGCGCGACGCTAAAAAACGTTTACAAGAGTTAGGCTACAGTCTCCTGAAAGTTTAAACTTGGAATGAAACCCGTTTAGTTTGTTGGTTCGTGCATGAACTGTGCAATGTTTGGTAACGGCAGAAACTAGCTGAGGTAATGTTTCTAGCCTTTTTATATGAGCATTTAACAATTGTCATTTAATAAGTACTAATAATAAAGCTCAGAATCCTTTGATCATACTATAGCTGGTCTGATTTTATTCCCTACAGGCTTTAAAAAATATTATTATTTACGCTGACAGTATACCTACATTATATTCTGATTAATTTGTATTTTCAAAATTAAATTCCTTATTATCCATCACTCTGATAATCCTACGCGTTTATTAGTGGGTACATTACTACTTCATTTTGGTTTAAAAAAAACACGTTTATTCATAATGAAAACCTTGAATGTCTATAATATTTTTAAAACACGATATGTGTTAAACAATGTTTGGATAATTCGAGTCTTTCTCAAATTTTTCACCAGTAGAAAATTGTGCACAAAATGATTTCACTTCAGGCTTCGCGAAACAAAATAAGTCGTTTAAAACAACATTATAGTTCGTGTTTAAATTGTGAAACCTCATGAAGGAACTCTTCACACGTGCAACTCTTTGCGAAAGTAACTTTATACTGAATATTTACAGCTTGAATTTTATTTTTAAATGTGATGAAAAGCTGAATCCATGCATCGTGCTGTATGTAAAGGTTCATAACGTTTTTTGTTATTAATATTATACAAGTTGCAGATCAGTAACAAAATATTTACTCAGATTAATTAATATGATCGACTGTAGGTACAAATTAAACGACGATTTCTAGAACTACTAAACCCAAAGCTAAACAGATAGCAGATAAAAGTTTAAAATACTCTGACATTTGAAAAATAATTTAAGAAAATTCGTGCACTATTTTCATGTCAGTTCAAAAGGTTTCTAGTAAAATAGGTATCTTACAGAAATCCTTTAAAGGATTTTCTGAAATTCTCTTCTAAAAATGAATGGTCTAAGTTTAAAATCCAAATTAGCCACTCTTCCATTCTGCGCTTAGCGTTGATACGAGTACAATGTTCCAAGAACGTCGAGTGTAAGATTGTTCCTACATTATTCACTAGGCACTAATTTGAAAGCTCATTTTGAGCACGTACTGCGAAGTTTTATGCATATTCTTACATTTCGGTTTCAAGGAAAAGATTGTAATAATAAAACGTATTCATACTTCAATTTGTTATTCAAAAACTAAGTTAATATTTTTATCAAATTCTACTTACGTAAAAAATACATCATTTTTTGTTTTAATTTTACATTTTGTTGTCATAAATATTTGGGATGTTAATTGAAATATTATTGATTTCAGTGCGACAGTCGAATGTGAAATTTTCGCTAAACCTTGATTTTTCAACGGAATAACGAGGAATGAGGCTTTTCGCACACTTTTCAATTAATATTCGCCATCTTACGTAATAATACGAACGCAAATACATTTTTGTCGTACCGTCTCTTGATTTCAATTCAATTTTCACACACTTTGAGACGTCCTTATTTTATTACGAATAATGCTTGCTCTCATTCTGAGAGGATATCCGAGCCAAATAGGGTCTTTGAAAGTTTGAGGAAATATAAGATAAACCTACATAGGAAGTTAAGCTCTCACTAGATAGATTTAGGATATTAATACTTGACCCGAATGCGACCGATTATAATACGTCCCTCTACATTAAAGTGTTACAGAGAGACGTAAGAATAAAGGGTTGTTTTGTAATCCCATTCCTTCAACTTAATGCTTTTAATTTTCAAACAATTTATTACACTATTCCCACTAATAAACACTTTTTAGTATCATAAATTTCATGTATTTCACAGTTACACCTACGTAACTATTTGAATACAAGAAACAAAACTTTTATAATAAATTTTGCTTTATTATCTTCTGTGTAAAATTAACAATAAGTTCACCACATAATACTGTAGAACGAAGAGCCTATTTTCCTCCTATCTCCTTTAAAACGTTTTGTATTGAAATGTACGGACAAGTCTAGGGTCTCGGGAACAATGCTCAGCTTTGTCGTCATAGCAATAATAGCTCCGAAGAATCACGTAGATTACCGTCACAGAAGCAAATGTTACAATAGGGCGCTCGCCTTGTCCGTATACACAAGAGGATGTTAGTTATATTATGTATACTTATGTTATATTTTACTACGGAAACAGGCCAGAAAATAAAATATTATGGTTTATTTTTATACATTAAATAAGGCATATTTTTATTATGCTTCACTAGGAAAGATCTACATAATTCAACACTGTTCACTCTTGTGTTATAATTGGTTTCCCATGAGAATTTTAATGCCTGAGTTAACGATTAATATGCCATTAATTCATTCACAGTATAGCGTATTAACTAGTACCTGACCTAGTAAGCTTCACTACGCATACAAGTAGTATTTGTTCAAAATAATAAATAGTAGAATATAAATAATTGCTCCTTACTTTTTCAGCTCCGACTTAATACTTTCTAGGATATAGAAATGAAGGCATACTTTAATGATACATGATTACTGTTTAGTAATTATTTCTATTTCTGTTTGCTATAGGGTCATAAAACAAAAATTGCTATGAAAACACAACAAAAATGCACGCAATCTATACTTTTTTCGAACATTTTCAATTTTACAGCTTGTCAAAAGCACGCAGTCGCACACCCTTCAAGTACCTTTAGCTGTTAGTGATTTCTGGCTATATTTTAGGAAACTATACTTCAGTTTTACAGTTCACACATTTAACCTGGTTTCATAGAACTAGTAGGTATTAAGCGCCAACTTCAATATAGTATTATAACCTTTTCTTCTCCTAGTAGGGCTCACAGGTTTCCGACTCCTGTCGACTCCTATGTGATTAACGGATTGCTTCCCTGGCCGCGGTCAATTAGAGGATTATTGACCACTATGGACAAATATAACTTTAGTACTTCCGTGGGGACATTAAATTAGAAAAAGTTTTAAGAACACGTATACTTTTTTGGTCGTAGTATCCAATCAGACACAGCATTTTGACAATCTTTTTTGATAAGCATCATTTCAACCTGTATCTTTTGATGAGACTACAGATAGGTAGATTATAAAAATACCTATCAAAGACGTTTTGCATCATAATTATGAATGGTGATAAAGGATTTATAAATAAAATTGCGAGGTTTCGATAAAAATAATGTAAATATGGCCAAAAATATGAATGCGAAAATATATTACTACATACATCCTATAACAAATTGTGTGTACAGAAAAATGGCCATACTCATGCAACCCTTCGAACGAATTCAATTTTGTAGCTTGTCACGAACACGCACTATTTGGAAAACGGCTTTTGAGTGATTGAATCGAAATCATGGACAATAATTTAGCAACAGCTGATAATGACGCAATCTCTGATAACAGATTGCAATTTCACGCTTATTTTATCAGTAGATCTACATCACAATTTTTTTTATTGCTCTAGTGCGTTCGTTTTTCGTAATCGCACAAAATTCGCATGTACTCGTACCTATTAGGTATTGCCAGATATTCATGTTCGTATACGTTTTTTATTTTGGAAAAGTGCTTATAAAATTAGTTTTCACAACACATAATAATAATAATGTTACAATGGTGATGAATATCTTGAATGACATTAATTAAGTATCTAAATGAAAATCCTTGAATATAAGCGAACTAATAAGATGTTTCTTTTGTTGGCAAACCAGTGGTTAGGATTGGTAAACGGCAGCCTGGCAACGCTGCCTATTAAAAAAAAACCATCAATTTCCTCGTCCACTTCTTTATCTGTTATTTACATAAAAAGCAAGCACACGCGAAAATAAATAAAGCATGTATTCTGTAGCTACATGAGTAGGAAGGTATCCAATTTGCAGCTATCAAAAGCAAGCATTCCGTTAGCAATCAGCGGCGGGTAATGACTCGTCGGGTGGCGGGA
>LGAG01000407.1:250626-268525 GCA_001278395.1 Lerema accius
GCAGATTAATTGAGGAGTGGTATTTAGTCGCATATATGAGACGTTCGCGGAATGAGCCCGAAAAATTTTGTCTCAAAAATGCGACCGTCGCGGTTAAAAGGTTAAACACCGATGCTGTTTATAATATCTCCAGATTGACTGGATATTGTCTATTATCTATTTGTAAAGAATAATTATGATTATAGTACTCGGGTGCTTTAAAACTTGCATATTACGTTTATTATTTATATTCTTCCTTTGCGAAGCATTAAGCTGACATTACTCGTACTCCTCACAGTCATGCAGATTGCATACCTTCCGATAAAGTAACTTCACTATGTTTCGACATCAAAAAATAATTATAGATACCAAGAGTAATTAAGGTCGAAAAAGTCGCAAAACAGAAGCTACTCGTGTATTCGGAACACAATTAGAGTGATTTAACCGAAAAAGCCACTTAAAATGCTTAGTGTGCGCTTAGCGAGTTGAAATTTTAATGGAATGCGAAAAAGGAGTACTTTTAATGCCAGAGCCGAGTTTGGCGGGCTCACAGTTAAATTAGTGCCCGAACTCGCCCCTAACAGATCAAGTCGAAGTGTGTCGAGCATAAAAATTGGCTCATTTAACCCTTTTAGTGGGAAGGCGTTATTGTCGTTATAATTTCCTAAGCACCTACCTAATGAGTTTGTACGTACTCGCGTAATACTAGTCTACTACAACAGGAATTTGGGTTATTTTACTTTATACCTACATATACTTACTTTTTGCTTAACCTTGAGACATTAAGGAGGAAAAATAAACCGGCCTCCTAAAGCAATTGACGATGAAAACAATTAAGCCAAGTTCGTTTTAGACTTTTTAGACGCAGATTCCCCAAAAAATAATTAAGTAATCATATTTACGTAAAATTAAAACAACCATTTTAAACAACACTTTAATGCAACTACAATCATACAATACAATCTATACTTCAGAAGCGTAACACTAACTTCAACAAATAGAAACATATTTGAATGTTACCAGACTGACAATGTAAATATTTGGCCAATGCATATCAGCACAAACAACAGAAAGGCTGAGTTGTCGATAACAGAATTTCTGCGTATTAACGTCGAATTAGGTACTATATTAGTATTATACGTCCATCCAACTATTGATCTACTGTAAAACGGCCCATAAACATTATTAGAAATTTTATACAGACATCTTAAAAATCATAACGAAATAAATACGTCAAAAATGGATTTACATTCGCTGTACGACTAAGTGCCCTACATACATAGCTTTATTCTAAAATATTACAAATTATAATAATGCATCAGCCACAGTAAAATAATTATATCGATAAGCTTTATACAGGGTTAATTTTAATTAGCGCATCACCCTTTGCAGGCAGCTTCTCCACATCAATCCCAACAACATTTGTTCTACCACCTTTTGAAATTAATAAATTTTAAAATTTAAATTTTCTCATACAAAATTAATGTGTTGCTTCTGAACTAGGATTGCTCTACGCATACGTTGAATGAATGCGGGCATGAATGCGGGCGGCGAGGTAGGGGCGCCCGGCAGTTGCCATTTTAGCTACCTCTTGCAAAATATAGAATAATAAATAACAGAGGGAGCAAAATTTTTTTTGTTTATTGTTTTTTTGGTTATTTATCGAGCTATGTAAAAAGTGGTAGAACAAATGTTGTTGGGATTGATGTGGAGAAGCTGCTTGCAAAAGGTGATGCGCTAATTAAAATTAACCCTGTATAGTGACTAATTTAATCATAAGAAATAGTTTAAACATATTAAATAAAACTATTAAACGTATACATATAGATAATTTATTATGATAAGCTTAATCGTAATAGTTTTCCATTGAGCATAATAATTTAACATTAAAATACCACCGTAACATTCTCAGTAATTATCTGTGATTCAATAAACTATCAAGAATTAATTATTAATGCAACAGATTTGCTCATAATTATACATATAACAAAAACTTTGTAAAAAGCATTGAGACATGAGCCTTATGTAGTTTAATATAAGGTTGAATTTACTCAAAAGTAGAGATTCACGCGCAATCGACGTACCATTTATAGTCAAGTTCTATTCGACAGAAAATTCAACTATAAAATAGCCCGTAGACTGTAGACTAGAACATCAAGCAGCTTGTCAAACTTTGTGTTTGTCAAATAATTTGACGGAAAAGTATTGTTTGAAGCCATGCCAATTTGTAAAGCAATTTCGATTGTTTTCAGCCATCTTGAAGTACGTGTCATCAAGCTTGAAGTTTATTCGTTTCCTAAGAGTTGAGTCGAACTGGAGTTTACTTTGAGCTTGTGTAATATATGAAAACTTTAATAGAACATATTTCACAATAATTTGGCTTTAACACTTCATACAGTTTAACATTTAAAGCGCCACAAATTCCTTAGTCGTACAGCGAAAATAAAGTTAAAATTAGATCACCGGTTAACTAAATGTATGTTATCTTCATAAAACGCTTAATAGCCAATTAAAATTAGTCCTCAGCAGTTTTTACCTATTGATTACCCAATATTCATGATAATATTTCTAAATGTTCATTTTCTAAAATTGTAATACACTATTTTCAATTCTATGTAAGTAATTTTAAAGTTTATAATTAGTTTTAAGCTTCCAACGTACAGAAACAATATACTTTTATTTTAATGCCACGATTTCACTGGTAAGGTGCCAATAATATTGACTAACTTTTCGATTTTTTTTGGGAAAAAAAAGAAAACAAAAAGGCACCTAAAAGTTGATACGACTATTCCGACTATAGGTTATCGTCATCCGTAAATTATTCAGGAAAAAATTGCGTATTCCATTTGTTCGTAAGTAAAAAATAATACAATATTAGTATGCTGTATGTATGTGAATTTTCCTTCTAATACATTATCAACATTAAAGTACTTGTCGTATATCATTTTTCAAATATTTTTTAATGACAATATTTATTTTATAGTTGCCGTTTGCTAATATATATTGTAAGTAAATCATTCGCCGTCTTATCAGCACAACCGTGGCCTAACCTATGACTAAGTTATAAATACAAATATATCTAATTGAATTAACCTAAAATATCACAAAACATGACTGATCACTTGTAAAATATAATTTACGTCATTTCGTCTTTAACATTCATGATTATTGATTTGATTAGTCGTAAAAAAGGTCACAGCTGCATTGAACTTATCATACAAATACAATTATCATGATAATATATATTATATTGACTTAAATACTTCCATGTCTTTGCATTATGAAAGATCTAGTGAAAGAAAATTTAATAAATTATGCTTCAATAACAAAAATTGTAAATAAAATTTATCGTAAAAAATAAATCGAATATTATATCAATGCGCATTAAATTCATTTTAGTAAATAAGCAATCAGTATAATGCCAACATGAATCAGTCTATAGTAAAGCTTATTATATCATTAATAATACATAATTATTCTTTATATTTCCAAGTAAATTAATAAAAACATTTGCAACATGGAGTTAAAATACGTATTTTATCAATAAAAATTGGAATGCATAGCCTGACATCATTTATATAACTAATAATTATAATTTGTACCATTCCAGTTAAAAAATACACATTGTTTTGTCAGATTTCAGGGAAAATATATATTTTGTTTTATCGTAAAGCAATAAGTTGTCAGGCTATAATTTTATCATAATCAAATTGTTTAATATTTCATCACAAAATTACATTTCATAACAATATAAATTTATGGATGAAAATATAAATCAAAAATAGCTTAATAATTATAAGAATACTCAATAAAATTAAACATCTCAATTATACTCTATATACAGTATAATTATATACATTGATTAAAAGAGCCAAAATTAATTTTAACTAACCGTAAAGTTGCGAGCTAAAAATGTATTGGTGTATTAATGGGTTGATTAATGATAAATGATAAAAAACTTATTTTAACAGTGGAACAGTAATCTACTTTATATCATATTTAGGAAAATCGTGGAACCTTGAATTTCACTCAACTTTGGCATTTACAAACAATGTCAAATATTTTCCTTTTATTAGCAGAAGAATCAGTGCAATTAAGTAAATGGCATATATTTTTAGTATCACATAGTTTAATATAGATGAGTGCCATTTTTTAAATTTCAATTATTCAAGTTTTTCAAGAATTTACATAACTTTTAAACTCACAAATGAATACACATTATTAAAACACACGACTTACATGTCTAAGTACGTGTTGCACCAAGAATGTGGTATATTTTTTTTTATTTACTTTCAAAGGAACTTCTCGATTTACAATTTTTTTCCGATACCTAACATTGTAAAACAGATTATTATGGTACGGAATTTCTTTACAACATGCAATTTTCAAGCTAATACCAATGTTCCATTTAATACTTTTCTTTAAATTCATTATTTTTCCCTTAAATGACTAATGAAATTATGAAAGTAATCAATTAAAAATTATATTAACGGAAGGACGACGAATTTTTTTCATAAATTTATACTTGAACGAAAAGATATAAATTGGATTAAAATCAAAAGTATTTAAGAATATCAATAATACACTCCAGGAAAACAAAATCGAACCACCCTGCATTATTTCTGACACTCATTTGTATTTCTATTTAACATATTTAAACATACAAATGTACAGTAGCTCGAATCAGAAACCCTTAAATGTTTCCAGATATATTTATATGCCTGAAAATTAAGGGTGGGTCCATTCTAGTATCCCGGAATACATTATCGGTTATCGGCATTAAATTTCATTACTTTACAATTGTAACCAAAAAAACACACCTTTGGCAAACCTTGTAATATCAAATCTCCCACTAATACTATGAATAGTGTATCTTTACAGAAAGATATTTACAGGTTACGACATGGAATCGTACCTCGCATCGGACGTGAGCGCCTCAGTGTCGTCTCGGTGTCGGAAGTCGAAAGCACTCCTGAAACTGTCGCGGAGTCGTTCAGTGAACGTTTTGAAATCGAGGTGAACTTGCTGGCCGAAATCGAAGTCAGCGACTTCTATTGTGTATCTGTAAACAATTTAAACATATTATATAAAATGTCACATGAATATAATGTAGATTCTTTAAACAAAGATAGTCTGAATTTAAGCTCGGACTAGGAAATCCTAGGATTAATATTAATAAAAAAAGAAATTAGACCTTACTTCGTGTCGCTTACTTTGTGTTTATAAATACTAAATCATAGTAAACCACAGATAAAACGATTGATTTTAAGTAGAACATGTCATGTCCCAACTAACAAACTGTTTATTACATAAAATGGTTTATGAAATTGTACACACGCACTTACACGCACACGTACACGCATGCACGTACGCACGTACACATGCAATAAAAATAGATGAATATAATAGTATTCCATAAGTACCTTGACCGATGCTGGTAATAGGCGACTCCAAACACAACTAGGATGACTGCAACCAAACAGAATACCACGGGCACAACAATCACTGACAATTGTGCATGCACCACAGCTGAAAAATAAACAAAACACTTCATTTACACAAGTATTTATAGGGTTTAATATAAACTAGACGACTCAGCAATTGAAATTGACTAACTGTTGAGTATAAACAAAAAGGTTCGTTATCCCTGAGTGGCAGATGTCAAAAGTAAAAGTAGTGTACTAGATGACAGGGCAGAAGTTGTTCTGCATGTATTCTCCACACCAGGTAGTCCTGATTTTAAATTTTCATGTATCTTTAGTAAATGCTCATCATATCAGACAACTTTTGGTATAGTGGCAACTATCTAAGTATCTTTAAAAAAATACCACCTACTGGGTCTAACTGTGGTTCGAAACCATTGGACTCTCTAAAATATCTCACAATTTTCTTATTGAAATTAGTACATTTGTTTAGGAGTTCAGTGACAACCACATGTACGCTGTGTTTTTATAAATTAAGATAAATATAAATACCTTTGTAAATATTAATAGTGGCCCTTGAAACACTCTTCCCAACCTCATTCTCTATAACCACAACAACAGTATGTTGATCGCTATCAGAGAAATAATGTACTAATGGGAATGCATTTGAGTTAGTTGTGGACTTAGTTTCACAAGTCTCATTTCCTGTAGTATTGTATTGGCCCAACTTGTACACGGCGCAGTATTCGAACGGAGGAGAGCCAATATACTGCACTTTCAAGTTGAGTAGATCACCATGTTGAAGCCAATTCATTCCCGTTATATTTAATTTTGATATCGGTTCTGGAAAGTTGGATACAAAATATTTTAATGACATCAAAACTGAATAATTTCAAAACATAAATTTCTGAAAGCTTAAATTGTTTTACCTCGCACGCTGACAGTCTGTTGATAATGTCCATAAGTGTAACGATCCCCTATAGGCACAATAGTTGAATTATGGCAGATGAAATCTTTGAGCGCGTTTCTATTTGAACCTAGAGTTGCCATACGTTTAGCTATCTTATGAGTTGTGTTATCGACAGCAACTGTTGTAGAAATCGGTAGCACTGTCGGTGATACTGTTATAGAACTTGTCGCTGGTTTAGGTGTTGTTGTTGTCGTTGTAGTCGTTGTTGTTGTCGTCGTAGTCGTTGTTGTAGTTGTTGTGGTTGTCGTTGTCGTTATCGGCGGCAACGGCTCATTGTTGGCAACAACCATCACATCAATGAAATGATCTGTCATAACATCCTGATAAGTGTAGTTCAGTGAGAAATCCATAGTTTGATCAATATACATACAATCTATGAACCAATAAGTGACAATGGTGGATGAATTTTTTTTCAAAAACTGCATTTCATTGTCTGGGAGTTTTACATAATGATATACTGTTTTATTCACTGCAACAAACTTATTTGGACGGTCAACATTATTTTGATTCAATGTAAGATTTCCATTTAACGATTCTGAAACAATATACATAATTATTTTATATAATACAGTCAACATAATGAACTTTCGCATTATTTCAAAGTCCTAAACAAATAGTTGATTTGGTGGAAGGAAGCACTTATCATGTTTTCCTTTTACACTGCATATCAATATAAATAGGTATGTAAATGTTCTATTTTAAACCAAACTTAGTATGACTATTGAGAAGTTATCTATTAATTCTACTAATATTATAAATGTGAAAGTTTGTAAAGATGCTTGGATATTTTGATCTTAGGATGTTTGTAAGTCCTTCACGCTCTAACCGTTGAACGGATTAAGCTGAAACTTGGCACACAGATAGTTTGCACCAAAGAACAGGACATTGGATATATTTTATCCCGATTATAGGCCCCCTTGCGATACATCCAATATTTTTTTAAATACTCTTTCACAGGCTAAGGCGCGGGCGTCGTCTAGTTGCATATATAGGGTACAAAATGTAAATAGACATTACATACATGCAACACTTATGTAAATTAAAACCTTAGAAATTCAATCTTGTTGGGTATCTAATACTCATTCAGTTGTGTTAGTTGATAACTACGAGTACCTTGTGGTTTCAATATAACCAGTGGTTTACATTTTTGATGTGAATACATCTTTAAATTTGATACCTATTTGAACCTAAAATCCGAATCCTAAATTAAATTGTACTACTGGATAGCTAAAGGATCAAAGAATTAACTACAATAAGCGGGAACAGTAAAAACTCGCGTGCGGTATAGGAGGAAGCGCCGCCGTTTGGAGGATATTTTACAATGTGAATACATAAAACAAATATTCTATTACAAAAATATAACCTGTAACCTAAACATATTCATGTACAACACACAGCGGTATCATGGCCACAGCTGTACCTGCTTTTTTTATAAGTTTATTACATTGTTACCATACAATTTAAGTTTATTTATTTAGTTTATTTATTTTAATTTTTAAGCATAACAGCAATAAGTTGTTTGCATCTGAATTTTTGCTTCCAAACCTTACAATCATGACACCAGGACCCATGTATATTAAATATTGGTGATAAAGCTCTAACAGAGCAAAAGTTATTTTTAGACCAAAATAGATTGTGTATCATTTGATAGGGAATTCCAAGACGCATTGCTTTATCAATCAAATATATTACACATAAATCAAACAATATTTAATTCATATTGCATAAATATAATTATAAGTAGTTATGTATATAGAAAATCAAGTTGTAATTTGGTCTTCTGAAAAATTGCATACCTTGCCATTTGTGACATTAGAAGATAAACAATAATATGTATCTATTGCATAAATATAATTTAAAAGAAATAATCTTACCTGTTAATTTAAACACAGTACTGGATGTTGTAACTAAATACCAAATTCCATAAAAACTCTTCATTAAATTCACCTTCATCTTATAATCACGGGCCTCGTAAAGGGCCTTTGGATATTCCACTGTCCATTGTGAAGTGTTAGAATCTCTAATGAACTGCACAGAAAAAACAAAATTTACACTCAGTTTAATAAAAATAAAAATGAGTATTGAAGGCATCTCAAATATTCAATAAATTATTTATGTATTTAGTACTAACAACTATACAAGTTTTTCAGCCAATTATAGATGTATGATTTCAAACTAAGTTGACCATACTTTCTTGCCAACAAATTCATTCTTACCTCAGCACTATGTTCAGGTACTGCATCATCCCAATAAACGAATTTGAGGCTTTCTCCAGAGTAATCTGACACCACAGCTGTGAATGTCACATTTGAACCACGCACTGCAGGTCCGTTATTATGCACGGACAATTTTAAGGCAAACACAGCTGAAAAAAACAAAACAATAAATTTGCGTAACAATAGAACAGAAAAGTAATGTAACTTATAGAAACAATTTAATAAATTTGTTTGAAAGAGTGGTAACTCCAACTCTTAAAAGAAATATTGAAAGATGATTTAAACATTTAGGGGTTGGAATATAAAATGACGAAAATAAATTCTCACCAGTTTCAAAGAGAAAAAGTAATAACAAAAGGAAAACCTGTGCCATGTCGGAATAAATTGTAATGTCAAATCAAAATAGAAGAACGAACGATAACTACAAACTAATATAAAAATTAATATTAATATGATATAATATAAAGCCCACAGATATTGCAAAGAAATTGCTAGCTTTTCTCAATTTGTTACTGGCAAAGTTAAAGCTAAACTATTAAATACATTTTGCAATATCACATTACAATCACTACAATTAACATCAAAATTCAAAACATCAATAGATAGATAAACTTTTTGCGTCACCAAAATAACACGAATCGAATTGCAAGCACTCTGCCAATCTGCCAGACTGCCAACCAATCATAGATAAGAAACCAATTGCCAAACAGAAACACACAGACTAGGAAATAGGAATGCTAACCAGAAACAACCTAGTTTGTGCAGAAACAGCACAAACAGAAAGACCACAGACAGACTAGATAGTGTATAGATAGACCAATATAGACTATATAAATTAAGAAACAGATAATCACAGATTATATAGCTAAAGACTTTTTAGTTTTTTTTATTCATGGCTGACATACGAGTACAGTGGTACAAACATAGATCAAAGTAATCATACAAGTTTACAAGCACAATAATAATTATTAGATAAATAGTAAAACTCTATACTAAGCGCGCTCAAACAACACACAACATAAAATATAAACACTGTGCATTTACACGGATTTTGGTTGCTATTCACTATTCGAACTATGTGGAACTATGTATTCGAAAGTGTTTTACATAAATGATACACGTGTTTTACACGGAACACAGACTGGTGTTTTAATTAGACATAGATCAAAGCATAGATCAGAGTTCATCAGAGTATAAGTAAACAAAGTAATGTTTTAGAACAAAATTGTATAATTGTAAATAAGCATTCGAATTAACGAGTTTTTTTTTTAATTCATTGAAAAAATTGTAACTGGAAGTAACTTTTACCTATTATGCAAATTAATGATAATTGAGTGATAATAATTGAACTTAATTTATAAAAGTTTGCCATTTAGCACCAATGTTAAATAAGATGTTCTCATTCACAGACATATATGTCTGTGTTCTCACTATGAATATACAGTCTGTGGATCCAACGTTTTGCCAATATACATTTTTAATAATCTGTGGAAATAGGACAAGCAGAAGCAAGCAAAGCAAAAAAGAAAGCAAAAGCAAAGAAGCATAGCACCAACCAGAGACCCAAGAAAAGGCAAATCCAAAACTAAAAACTAGTGCTTGTCTTGAAGCATATTTATTAACTCTATTCAGTTCACAACTAATATTATATTAGCAATTAAATATGTCAAAACTCTGATACAGGTTACTTTTAATGTGCCTAAGTTTGTGAAAAACATCATTGAAAATGGCTACTGTATTTGATACACCTTTCATTCGACAACATTTGCATCGGCTGCGGCATCGTGATTTTGATTTAGATGAAGACCAGCGATTTGGTCGATGCGATTGTACGAGCTACTCGTATTTCGTCCTTTCTATGGTACTGTTTTCTGTGGGAACGGTTATAACAGTTCTAGCCTTGGGAGATGCCGATGGTTACATACTTAGTAATTTGGGGCACATGTGGCTTGTAGGACCTATATTCATATGTTCCGGGATGATGGTTGCAGTGAAAAGTATGCTGTATTTACGTAGAAAAAGTGTTATACAAATGCTTCTTCATCAACGTGCGATAATCAGAGTGAGTCATATGATTGCATCGATTATTTTACGAGTTTATTTCAGCATTCCTCATCGTGTAGTTATTGCGTGCAAATTTCTTGACACAATAGAAAGCAGGAATACCAATTTACGGTTATGTTACTTCATGATATTGGTTCTTTTTATCAAACCTATTTAATGATAGTATACGTAGAGCAATAAAATGTAACCTTAACCCAGTAAATTCAGGTTTATCACAAACAAATGTTTTCTATACAAATATAAAAAGTGCTTCCGTTGTTTAAATTGTAAAGAATCACTTAATTGAAGGTGAAGCATTAAAAGAAAGATTTAATACATTTTCAAGGAAATGTTTACATTGTATTTTAAAGTAATTTGGCATATCAATTTTACTTCTTTATATTGACTATATGAAAGCAGTGAATAGGCAAGGATTCCACCTGGATTTATTATAAACTGAATTAATTCATAAACTATTATCGATAATTTTAGTAACTCACTATTCATTATTATTTGACTTTAAAGCCTAATACTAATACTACAAGCAATCATTAAATCTCCACCATTTAATAGAAAACAGATAATAATTATAGTCATTGATATAAGTTAAAATTTGCCTGTAGTTAAGTAACATATTATTACAGCCCTTGTCAATTGATTTGATCTTAATCCCTTTTACTTGCACCTAAATGGTGCAATTTGACAGCAATGTTCATTGTGATTATGATTACTTTGTGATTATGTTTACAAACATTCAACAGTTAATTATAAATTCAAATGATTGAATCATCAAAAAGACTAAAATACAAATAAATGTATGGTCAACGCAGCTACTAAATTGCTTAAACAAATTAAAAAGGTCAATTTTATTTTTACAGCAAATATGATTATACTTAAAAGTGATGATATAATTTTACAGCTAACATAAAAAATTTAATACAATGGATAATTTTGCCGTAAAGATAACAGGTTTAGGCTCATCTGAAAAATCATTTTATCTCGTTCAAATTGTAATTACTATGTTTGTAGATGATTTTGAAAAGACACTTTAATGCTCTAAAGTTTTATTGACGAGTTAATCTTGATAATGTAGACTGCACTATGAACAATTTTTTTATCATCATTCCCATATTATTAGTTTACTTAGATTATAGTTAGGTATACATTGGTTTTTTTTCACAACTATTTTCTGTCCCATATTGATACATTTTAACTGTAGCAGATATTGTAATTTTCATGTAAGTATAACCTGTTAGCGAGCAGTTGATAATGACCTGAAAAATGGGTCATGAGATCAACGAACTTGAAGTGAAAATACTTATAAACGGCAATGTGTTTATGAATACATGGTGCTTGTCTCTAAATGCTTAGTAGGTATTTGATATCCCATTTCAATTCAACTGTCTGTGAGATTGTTGATAAATGATTTAGTTGGTACTAAGTATGTTAATGATAAAATATATATAAGTAGAGTCTCCAGAGAGTCTCCCTAATATTAACTAGATGGCCCGAGACTGAGGGGTGCCAACTAAAGCCTTCATCTATGGATTACTAAAGCTAGTTTCTTATTTTTTAGGACATGGCAACAGTTCAAGCTGAACAAGCCTATGGTAGCCAAGTGCCTAGAACAGCGTCCAGTGCAACACTACCTCCCTCCTATGATGCCTTAATAACAAGTGCTGCTACTAGCAAACCTCAACCGTCCAGTTCAGAACCACCGCCCCCTACTTACGATGAAGCTATGCACCTTATTGGCGATGAAAAGTTTATTAACAAAGAAGATAGTGCCAAACAAGAGACAAGTCATCAAACAAACTCTATTGTTGATAGCAGTAAACCTTAAAAACTCGAATATTTACTTAAAACTATTAGTTCATTTAGTTGTATAAGAAAAAACTTAAATCTTCCTTTGTACTTATAATTTTGTATACATAGTCAACTATACATAATAGCATAGTATTCCTTGATGTGCCTAAAGTATTGACTTGTTGGCAATATTGTTAATAGGGTGTCATTAATTTACTTATGATGTCTGTTAATTTTGGGAAATTTTAAGTCTGTGAATATTTTGTCAATATTGGCAATTTGTCTTTTGGTATAAAATAAGGATGTCGAATGTATTAACTAGTGAGTAAGATAAATTCTGATAATTATTAATAAGGGTATATTTATATTTACGAGTTTTGCTTTTCATGTGTGACCTGCTTGAGATAAGTAGAATCTCTTTATTTCATATACATATTATTGTAATTTAAGTTCAACAGACCTTATGCTTTTCTGTAAGGAAATAAGTGCCTATAATTTACTGACTGAATGTTTAATCTTAACATTGAATTACAAAATGATAAAATTATATATAAAGCTCATTTCTGTACTATAAACACATTTGTGGTTAGAGGTATGTCATTGTGATACAAGGTTGTTGCTCGGAAGACTTGTATCGCTGGAATAAATAATTATAATCAAAGTAAATAAGACTCGAATGAGGCCAAACTAAGTTATTACGACTACTAGTCTTAAAACCATTTAAATTTAAAGCATTTGATTTGGTTGGTTAACCTGGTTACTATTTTGGTTGTTTCTCCATTACATTGTGGTTGAAATTAGATTTTCAACTATCTGCGTTTCTTACGAACCAATTTTGTTTACGTAATTAAGAGAGACATGAGGATAAATAGGGTCCATCTTGCAGTCCCAATTTTTTTATAAGTGGAGTAATAAATTATTGATGTAAATTCAATTTACATGTATACTTTTTTTTAAATTCATGAAGTTAAGTGATTATTATTAATAATTTTTAAATAAAAAAGTATACACTTTTTGATGAAGTAAACAGGTTAATTAAATGTGGCTAACAAAGTATATAATATTACAGAGATTTTTTTTTTGTATTTAGCAGTGTAAAAATTAAGATATTGTTCCATAAAAACTCTATTTTAGCTCATTGCCTAAAAATATTTGTCTCCTTGTTTTTCAAGAATCAGTCTTCCTGTACTTCCATTCATAAAATATTGAAACAATTATTATAAATAATCACACTACCAAAATAATGTGAGACACAAAAATAATAAAGGTAATGTAAAAGGTGCATTTATATTGCATAATTAAGGTGTGTTAATTCTGAAGGTTTTCCTTAAAAAAAATGAGAACAAATCCCATTATAACATCTGTGTGATAAATAATAAATATCACAGTCAGTCATTTATCGCCTGTCTGTGATTTTGATAGTGCCTAATGTGTTTAAACTGCAATACTATGTATATCTTAGACGGAGACAGTGTTAACGGCATTTTATTTAATAATTATTTATTTGATACATTACATCTAGTGTAATTGATTAATCATCTTAATAATTATTATTTGTCATTATCCTTACCTGATTTAAAAAAAATTAACAGCATATTTTTGAACTATTGTCATCCCAAACAGTAAATATTTTAAAATACAAAAATAGGTACTCACAATTTTTTTGTTGTTATACCATATTTTCAAGGAAACCGATTGTGTTGAAATAGTAATTAAACCTGTATGTCTATGTAATGGTTAATTTCTGTGTTCTATCTATCCATATTATCTTTTGAATAGTTTAGTACATAAACTAATAATAACTATCACCTTGTTTTGAATTTGCTAGCCAAGTGAATTGTGGATTGGTAAATGAAATATTTGAAAATTTCTAAATGTGTTCTTGGAAGTTAATACCAAAGCTTTGAATTATCTTTGTAAATTTTTAAATTGGTTTGCTGGATGACAATAGTTTAGTTGAACAATATTTTGTTGGATTCACTGTATTTCTTGAAACAGAGGCTTGATAATTCATATAGTGCTTAGTTATAACAGGGCTTAGTCTATCTCTGTTGTAAAAATTATTGCATTTTGCGACAGCATTGTGTACATTTGAAACATTTAACTTCAATTATTAAGTTATTCAAAATGACTTTTTTTGTAGTTACGATATTATTTTCAACATTTGTTTTAATAAGTCATTCACAAATGTTTATCCTGTAAGTTTCAATTATTGTAATGCATTTTTAACTGTAACTACTTGTTGTGTAATTGTTATACAAATTATCATCACTTTATAAGTCTTGAAGTCAAGACAATTTGTTGCATTAATTATTAGGTATTAGTGAAAACTTTGCTTGACAAAGAAATGTCAATCTTCATGGATGGGTCCTTCAAGTGTATCTTAAAGTGATCTTGCACTTAAATAGTGAAGACTGAAGCATTTACACAAATAATTGTTGGCAATTTATATACTGAACAATACATTTTTGTAAATAGAATAATGTTGATCTGAGGATGTTACTTTAAAATACAAGGCTACATCTTTATATTCATAAAACCTGTTGTTTTATTATGTCTCTACAATACACATGTCACAAATAAACACCTAAATTAACATCTTAAATTACATAGATCCAATAATTTAATATACACATAAAAAAACATTAATTGGCAATTACATACCAATATTTATATATCAAGATGAGTAATACATTTTCCTGAAAAAGTGGACAATTTAGTTGGCAATTTACACTTACACAATTACAAGTTACCAATTAAGTTAACCGGCCATAGTACTGAGCTTTTAAGCAAACATCCTTTAATTCAGGCCACTGGACTACAAATATATCAGCCATAAATTGTAAAATTGTTCCGGACAATGAAAGCGACCTTACTCTACATACACTTTCAACAAAAACAATTCTGCAATTTAACATGAACAAACATCTAAATAAGAAAGCTATGATGCATACAGGGATGCAAGTTCCGGGTCCGTTGCAAAGGATAGCATCAGGCTTGAATTTGTATATAATTGGTATAGTACAAATAGTGGAATGGATGGTGGTAAACACTGATGAAATATATGATTGATTTACATTCCTACTTCTCGGTATCTTCTTTATTTGATAATCTTCAGATCCATTTTCAAATTCGCGGACCTTATCTTCGCTGCTGTGGTCGTTTTCTGCCATAATGTACAGACGGGGACGATATTTTGAACCATTCAAGTGTTTTACTAATTCTATCATTTCCGTCGTATGGCCGCCAGATCCAATACATATAATGATTTTGAAGGATGTTAATTGGAAAAGCAAAGTTTCTGAAGTTAATATCCGATAACTTAGGTAAACCGCTCTCAAAATTAGCAATGCCGCAGCCAATATAATACAAAATATTGTAACTTCTAATAGAGATCCCACTGGCCAAAAAATATTCATAAAATAGATACACTCATAGGCGCTGTAAATACTTTCAAACATTTTGATATCGGTTATTATTTTAATTCAGCTGTGTATTCTTAGACAATATTTTATTTATACGCCGGTACTTTAATAACGTCAATTCAATCAATAGCAAAAAAGACTTCAATAAATTCAACAGTCAATCAATCAATACGTCATTTCATTATAATTCAACGCCCACTGTCAATGTCAACAAGAACGTCAACTGTCAGCATCAAACAAATTTGTCAATTTTCATGTTTTTATTCTAATCAACCCAACATAACGTTGCCGACGGCGACGCCAGAAACTAATTTGACATGTCACCGTTGACTTTACAGGAGTGACAGCAAAAAGTATTTCCCAAATTTGTGGGAAAAATCTAGGATTCTGTAAATAGTAAATCCACGATCGTAAATTGATTTAAAATCATAGGAAACTCATATTTTTTCACATGGAATCAAAGGAAAAGGTGTTCATATTATCTTAAAACAAACCGTTCTTTACTTTTTTATTTCAAACTCTCACATGAATTCACATGATTGATATAATAAAGTACAAATTTAATATACTCGTATCATTATTTCCAGAGTATACTTGTTTATAGAAATACATTGTTTTACTATTACATTCCTGTTTCTGTAGTAAAATGTACTTATTGTACAAATGAAATCTATGCTTAGGATTAGTATAAAAAAAATGATTTATATCTGCAAAAATGTTCAAAATATAGCCTTTGCTACAGACAGCTTTCTGTTATCATCAATTCCCTGAGTAACATTCGCTGGCATGAATATTTCTTAGTTTTAATCAGGATTGCCGTATCAAAGAATTTGAGATCCTAGATTCTTAAGTTCCTAGGTTCTTCCTACGCAATATATAAATAAACTTAAGTATTGTTTATGCTTCATCTTATATAATCTGTCGATTTTAATGAAAAGCATCAATATATCACAAAACTCTTTAATTTTATGTGTTTACAAAAATTCGTGCAAACATCATCAATATATTATGTTTTTTATCACTATCCAAATTATTTAAAGCCTTATGATATTGTTATAAATCCCCGAATTCGGCATTGGGGTAATTAAAAGTTGAAGACATGATGATTAGTATAGTCAGCCCAGTACCTATATCGTTTCCGACGGGGACACCGGGTACTAATTTGACATTGTCAACTTTAACTTTACAGAATTTACAGCAAAAAAGCATTTCCCGAATTTGTGGGAAATAACGAGGATTAATTGATTGTTACACCCACGTACGAAATTGATTTAAAATCTAAATTATTTATGGTCACATGGAATGGATCAAAGAATCGCTGAGGTTTGCTAGACGGTGCGAAGACTACTAGATCATACATTCTTCTAGTCTATCGATCACAAATAACACAATTTTATTTGTATTCACCTATATTATTTCTTATCAAATTTAAATTACTGTACATAAAACTGAGAGGCTACTGTAAGAATCCCTTATCATATAAATTATATCTCTCTATATCATTATCAATATAATAAAATAAACTTTGTAAAATAATTGCCAGAACTGGGGCCAGAACAGATTGGGGTAATAAGGAGTTGATGATATGGTAACATTAGTAATATTGACCTATGACTATGACACCTTCATTCGTCTCGTTATTTTTTGAAATGAATCAAAGGCCATTATTTTGATTTGTTTTTCATGAAACACTATTTAAACTTTAGCACATATTTGGAAATCATCAGGCATCTTGTTTGAACTTTACACGAAACAAGAAATCGAAATACTTCGCCACGGTGAAAGATGGCCATTTTGAACGACGCCATCAATTAAACATTGATATCGATAAAAATAGCCTTGTTCTACTATAGTCTATGATTTTTACCAGAGTGACAGTGACGTGTACGTGACAGATATGTCTAAAATTGATATTCAGTTATTATTTATTTTACTTGACGGCAATTTAGAAAAAATAATTTGAATTTTGAAGGGAGCTACCATATTATAAGAAAGAATGTACCGTAGAACGGGGTCAATAGAACTCGCGGGGGGAAT
>LGAG01000407.1:272076-287695 GCA_001278395.1 Lerema accius
TTCGTTTCGGCGTAGGTTTCCCGAAGCGAAGCGAGGGCGGGTCCACTAGTTTACTAATAAAATCGGCTTTAAATATGACTTTAATATTATGATAAGGAGTCGTTCAATTATTACGTAACCTAATTTGGTGGAGGGGGGTGTTGGTTCAAGATCTTCAAAAATTGCGTTACGCAATATTTAGACGCTCCCTAATGATATGCTTTTTATTGTATTTAAGTTAAAATTAATGTTTGGTTTTCTATATTAACAGGACAACTTATCTCATGATAAGGCTAGTAAGTTTCCCCCAAAACCGATTTGTGGCTATCGAGGCCGTTAACTTAGATGACAAGGATTGGATATTCGGCTGCAATGCGATGTATACTCACTCAACCTATAGATATTGGTAAGGCTACTTCTAACATATTAATGTTATTAGAAGAAATAAGTTGTGTATGAACGTCAGAAAGAATAAACGAAGACTCCTATGACACAATGGTTGTTGAATTGTTGTTCAAAGGGTCATGGGTTCGATTCCCAACGAGGCAGAAATTTTAATGATGAGTTAATTTTATTCTCAATCTGAGTGTGTTTCTATCTCTTTGTGGTACTATGAGTCTGTAACGTTACAAAGAAAAATTGCTGTCAGTTTGTGATTACACCGTAATAAAATATTAATATTTTGCTTTTAGCTTAAATATTAGTACAATATCGTGTTCAGAACGCAACATGAATGTGCAGTAAAGGCGCATATCATAAATGTTAAAAAAGCATTGTGTGTAAGGTGTTAAGGACCCTAGCTTAATGTTTTATGTTTCAGTAAGGATGCGACATCTATCGGTGAGCTAAGTCGTTGGTCTGGCGCCGCTAAAGACTTTGGGAGACGGAAACTGGCTACAATCAATTTACACGACGTCAAGGAAAAATATCCTGATTGGACACATGTTATTGTTAGAGTGTCGCCTACTAGAAAACCGGTATATATTTAATCATTTTTATTTCAATACTTAATAATGATGCATGTTCAACCTATTATTTAGTTAGAGTGGTGGCCAGTGAGAGGAGACCCGAGCCCAGCAGTGGGACAGTTATGGGTTACGATGATGATATAAAAATTAGGTAAAACAGTATGAAAATACTAAGTTACCTTTTTTGGTATGAATAAAAAATTAGCATAACTTCAGCTTCCGTCAATAATATTATACAGAAAGAAACATTATGTTATAAGCTTACTTAGCGTAAAGATACGTTCAATGAAATCGTTTTTTGTTTAGAATGCTAAGGAGAAGGCAATTATCATAATACGATAAGGACGCTTGCAATGTATACCCTGTTTTTTTTCACTGCGGACTAAATTGACACATGCAAATGTCAATTTTCAAAATAATGTTACCAGCTTTTTAGTAATAGTGTTGTATTACGATACCGGTTTTATGAATCGTAACTTTTTACGGTTACCACTTAATTTTATTATTATTTGACAATAGACGAATCTTTTAAAAATAATGGTAAATATGAAGATATTAGATAAAAAAAATGTATTTATTAATTTTAATTACTTATTACACTAAGTAAATATGACAATTATATAAATTTGATGTTGAATAATACGCAATAACAAGTTTGTAACAGGAACTACACTCTAATTGGTAGATGAACTGTAGCCAATGCCATAAATATTGCAAAGACACATTTTTGTAGTTATTACTAAAAATCGGTAGAAGATAGAAGTTACGGTAGTGGCACATCACTATTAATGTTTCATAAAAAACTAGCAACACAGCTAATGTCAATTTAGTCCGCAGCGAAAAAAAACAGGGTATAGCGTGAACTACTTTTTCTCTTATTTACTAGAGCATAACTTCACTATTGTATAAAATATAAATATCACTGGCTTTCATACTGACTTACATTTTTCAACAAAAAAAAACATTTAATTTATGTCATTCCACATTACAGATAACACTAAATGTCGATATAAACGACTTCGAATCCAGACGTATAAAAGTGGAAGGGGTTTCAGACTTTTCTCTGAGTAAGTCTGTAATAATAAAAGAGACAGCTTCAAATACTCTTTACTATGAACTAACTATACCTAGTTTGGAAGCGGTACACCAAGCATACTTATTGTATGTGGAACCTACAGCAGAATGCAAGACGACTGAATATCATGTAACTGCTGAAATGAATGTCCCATGGGCGGAGAATCATGAGCATTATCATTACTTTACGTAAGTATTTTGACATAAATCTGTGTTTCTCAAAGTCAGCTGAGATAGGCCGAAGTTTTAGTAATGATTGAGAGATTTCAGTAAGGTTTATAACTGTATGAATCCAATACTTTGTCTTAATAGTTGTATAGTAGAAAAGGATGTGTAAAATTATCTGTTGTAAGTTCGTAGTAAATGACATTTAAAGTACTGTGTTGTTTTAGGCATTTGAAACGATCACCAATGAAACTACGGCTCTGGAAGAGTAATCCTAACATAACGTTGGGGCTGGAGCCCACTCAATATGTTAAAGTAACCCTATTGCTCGATCCTCAATGCACATACACTATAAGGTAATTTTAAAATGTTGAAAACACACATACACATACACACATAATGCAAACTCACATAATGCACACACTCATAATGCAAACACATAATGCACACACACATAAAGCAAACACACGTAATACACACACACAGAGAGAGATCCACATCCGAAAGACATACGCACATACACACACGCACGCACGCGCGCTGCACACAGACACACGCACGCACGTACATATTACAGTTAATTACAATTTATCTTTTACCTTTTACATATTTAATTGTGGAAATAACATTTATTCTTTCAGCATTTCATCGTCCTGGTATCATCGTTTGGCGCAATTAGCACGGAACTATACGCCAGCACTAGTGCCGTATGTAGCGGCCATAGTGCTCCTAGCGACGAGACATAACCTGCTGAGTTTGAAAAAGAGTGGAACATGCGAGTCTATACATAGTGCGCTGATGAGTGATAGTGTGAGGCCTTACTATGCTATCGTGCTTGGGAGGCTGGGAACTGTTGCTATGTTGTGAGTATTATCACTAACTTATTAAATGCTAACGTACGTGTCGTGTGTCTATCACTGCAATCCTCTTAAACAGCTGGACCGTTTAAACAGGAATTTTATAACGTACTAGAAGTCGCCGGCGGCTCCGCCCGCGTAATTTTCCCGTTTCTGAAACAATTTTTTTTGCTGCTCCTCTCCTATTCATCATAGCGTGATGTTATATAGCCTATAAGTTTCCTCGATAAATGGACTATCTTACACTAAAAGAATTTTTCAAATCGGTCCAGTAGTTCCTGAGATTAGCGCGTTCAAACAAACGAACAAACAAACTCTTCAGCTTTATAATATTAATATAGATTTTAAAGGGATGGAGTATAATTTAGGGTTGATATCGAGATAATTCTAGGGACTAGCTAAACTTTTAGTAATAATGAAACTCCATCATACCAAAAAATTACGATGTTATAAAATTTATTAAAGGTATACGAAAATTTAAGGTTGATTTTTTCATCACGAGATTGGATAACCCGTACAAATTTCCTCTCAGAATTGACGTAAAAGCGATGTATTACTGTTTTTTGCTTCAGGACCATCCCCTATCTAGTATTTTTCTTCGAGAACGCCAGTGGGAAAAATATTGAACTGCAGTATTTCACCAAGTCAATGTTGGTGTTGCCAGCTTACATGACGGCGCTCGGTATACTGAACGTGGCGGCGACGGCTGTCCTCGTTACTATGGTGTTTTCCTCGCAGCTAGCAAGTAAACTGCTGTTTAGGTAAATTTAATATGTATTTTTCTTAGTTTAAATAACCACAACTTTTGACCATGACACTCTCGCAATGGAAATGAATTTAACAACAAAAACAAATCACACTTTGCTATACGTCAAGCTGTTTGGACTATAGAGTAGGTATGTCAATAGACAATAAAAAAATCTAAATTCAAAATCTTTTATTCATATGACTCATTTAAGTATACCTTGTTTTTTTCGTCGTGATTTAAAAAGTAAACAATCTTACAGTGTCTTTTTATTGTAATTATCGATTTAAAAATAAAACAGACACAAATTAAAAAAATTAAAGAATAAACAATAATTTAATGTTAAAATAATTTTCTGTATACTCCTAAATATTTTTTTAAATTAATGAAATAATTAAAAGTAGTGCCAAGATTGTTTACCTTTTAAATCACGATGAAAAAAACTAGATATACGTCATGTCTTTGAATCTACCCCTGTTTCGTAAAGTTGATTTGATATTATGTAGGAGAAGAAACGGGGAAAGAACGTACATACATACACTTGAAAACTATTTCACTCCTCCTGGCGAAGTCGGGTAAAATGTAATTAGCTTTATCTGTGGTTATAGGATTGTATGGCGCGGTGGAAGCGGGTTCTCTGAGCGAGTGGCGTCGGGTTTACAGAAAGTGCCGATGATAGTGAGTGCGGCGCTAGTGTGCGCCGTGCCCTTGTCCTGCGGGGCTGCCTCGATGGCCGCCGGCGCAGCGTTCTATGCTTTTATGGTAAAAATCCGTTTAAATTTTACTAAATAAATATACTTACTAACCATGACAGACTGCCAAAATTTTTTATGTAGCCAAACTCGCTATGAATACAAGTCCCCATTATACAATACGTTTAGCAATTTGAGCTGTAGAGCGTCCAAAGAATTGGTCATGCAATTGACCAACTACCCTCTTAATTGTGCAGTTGAGTAATAAAAGAAAATTTTATTATAGCCAAGCTTAAAAATCTATTACAAAGTAATTTGGTTGAAGATTACATTTACAATAATAAAGAATTCCAGATTTCATTTGCATGTTGGAGTTAGTGTTATAGTCTTAGTAACGTTTGTCAAAATTTTACAGATTTCCAAAATGTACGAGGAATACTTAGAAGACTATGTTTACAAATTTATTGCTAAAATGGGAAGCAAAATTTGTCGAATATTTAAATCGAAGAATAAAAAAGAAAAAGTTGAATCTGATACGACTGTAGCACTTCAAGAAGACTCAGCTATACAGAGCCAAAAAGATAAGAAATTGACAAAGGAATCACATACAGAAAGCAGTCAACAGGAACCGGAAAGTGACAAAACAGATGAGGTTGCATTAATCAACACCGAAAATAATAAACTAAAAAAAGTGGAGAATGAAAATGATGAAGATTTGAACAATTTGAATTTTCATATGACTATGTTTTTCTTGTGGATGACGGTGACTATTGTGAATATACCTGCTTTGCTGACGTGGGCGCGAAACTTCAAGTAAGTAGTTTGATAATAATATCAATAACTAGAAGTCGCCAGCGGCTCCGCCCACGTAATTTTCCCGTTTCTGGAATATTTTATTTTGCTGCTCCTCTCCTATTCATCATAGCGTGGTGTTATATAGCCTATAAGTTTCCTCGATAAATGGACTATGTAACACTAAAATAATTTTTCAAATCGGTCCAGTAGTTCCTGAGATTAGCGCGTTTAAACAAACAAACTCTTCAGCTTTATGATATTAGTATAGATATCAAGAACATTCTAAGTTCATTATGAATAATATAGACAAAAATTTGTTCAATATCCCTGGCAGATTTCAATGTCAAATCCACATCTGTTATTGGAAACTTCTGTATAATGCGTGTTAGTATCAAAATTGAGGAGTTAGTGTGAGTTTTACATTCTTAACAAGTGTATGTTTTTCTCTTACAGATACAGCATGGTTTTAAAACCAGACACATCCTACATCTCTGGTCTCACACTATCTATTTGTTCCACTGTCATATGGCAACAGGAAGGCCCTAGGAAAAACTTGTAAGTACATTGAAGGTTTAGTTGAGGAGAATGTGAACTCTGCATGTATGAACGCATCAATGTTTATGTTCATGAATGTTCTAGAAATATTTAAGTATCTGGGACACAACCCGACACACCACAAGGATATTTCGTTAACAGTACTCAAGAACTATACTGTAATTGTTAACAGTACCAATTTATTTGGACTTTAAAGCATAATGTGAAAGTATTGAGGTGTTAAAATAACCTGCTATTTCAATAGCATTAAGAGAAGCTTTGTGAATTTTCTTAAAAATATTGTCTTCCTAACTCCTTTGCTTTCATTTAATAAGGCTGTGTGAGTTAGGTATTGTCAAAACAAGGTCATTTTTTTAGTATAATTTTGGATTAACATCTTTTTAGTAAGGCCCCTTTTTCCAATAGTGGCACATTTTCAATAAGTTGTTTAACTTCTAAGTAGTTTTGAGGCCACCAAGCTGTTTTGCAGCTTTTTATGATTTGTGTCATTTAAAACAAATATTGAGCGACCTGACATCATAGAAAACTTAATAATGCCGCCGTATTATTCTCTTACAGGAAAAATTATGAGTCGGTAGCGACTCTACTTTTTGTAATGGCAATAATCATCATCGTCCTGGGACCCTTCACATTAGCTGTCGTTAATTACGTTGTGTCATTTATATTTGCAATTATAACACTTCAACAAGTATTCGATCATGATGATGATGATGGTCAAGTTGAGAAACCAACGGAGAATATTGGTGATGACAAGAAAAATAAACGTAAATCCAGTGAACAAACTCCAAAAGACAGTGAGGATGAAAATAATGGGAATGAGCAACCGAAGGAGGAACCAACAGGAAGTAATGATCAACCTGAAGATAATTGTGATGTGTGTAACGAAGGAAGGATATACAGCATGTTCAAAAATCTCAGAGATAAATTTAGCTTTAATAATGATGTATAAACAGATATTCATTTATATGAATGAATATACATATAGAAAATTTTAAATTTTTAATACTGAATCTAATGTAACACAAAATGTGTTTTTAAAGTAGAAAATATTTATTGACTCAATTATAATATTTATTATTATTAGATGTGTGTATTACACATAGAATACCTACTTATTTATTTTACATTGAATGTGTTTTACATTTTAACAAATATGGGAAGGATATTTTGCTTCCATTTTCTGCGAATATTAAACAAATCAATTGTAATTGTAATCTTTTAACTGAATGTTGTGTTTTTATTTAGGTATAAGTAGAAAATTATTTGTTGTGTAAAAAATTTTGTTAAAATATTTGACTTAATTAGTATTATTATTATCTTTTTCTGTACAAAATATTTACTTGATTAAATCAAAATTTTACTGTCCTACTTCACTACTTTACTAAAGCATTTTTAATAACGTAAATATTATGTATATTTTTAAAATATTACAATGAGTATAAGCACAAAAAGGGCGCATTCTCAATTTCTTTTGTAAATATTTACTAGCAGTCAAAAAATGCTATCTAATAGTCAAGCATTTGTTAATTTTATAATAATAAGACAACAAATACATATCTCTGTCAGAGTTGGCTTTATTTAAACAGATTTACTGTATATTTTTTCTAAACAAATTGAAATTAAATGATTTCTGTCCATTTAATTTTGAGTTAAAAATCTAGTATAAGTAAATGTTATTTTAGAATAAAGGTCAAAATTATACTTAAATGTCTTGATGTTGTATGACATATTAAAGAATATATTATTGATAGTATACTGTGCTTAAAGGAGCAGAGACTTACGAGGCCTCAAGTAGATTCAAGGTATTTAATTAATGTGTAGAAATTGATAAGGTTTATGTAATTGGCTTTAAGGGGCCATTCAACTAACATAACAGCACTAAGGGTGGAGCTACACTTATGTATCACTTATTTTGAAGTAAAACAAAGCAAGGGATTAATTTTCTATTGCTACTAGATGTGAGGAGGGGTAATAATTAAAATGATATTTGATACAGTTTATGTAACACTTGAATGACTCCTAAAGTGTATATATGTATAATGTAATTGACTAAGGATTTTCCTATGTATGCGAGTCCAACTTCTTTGTCATGAACTTGCTGCTCAATTAGCAGTAGTGTTATTGATGTCTTGTTAAAGTTCAATGTGATTAAATGTGTTGAAGCAAGTGAATTGTTTGTCTTATTACTTTGTATTTGTTTACCTTTGAATTTGGATTAATTTTTAAGGCAAGTTTCAATGCTAAGTCATAAACACTTCCTAATTCAAAATAGAATAAAGTCAACTTTTTGAATGGTATAGAGATTTGTTAAGATGATTATTAAAATATAGCCTATATTATATCGTTATGATAACTAGTGCTGGACCTGATAATTTGTGTAGGGAAATATATTGGTACACAGGTTAAGTAATAAAAATGCATGAGTAGTGTTTTAACAAGGTTTTAACATTAAAAGCAAAGCACTTTATATTATATTATACTTAATTGGAATTGAAGTACATAGTGTCACCTTACATCCTTTTAAAATGAGAAACATGGAACCACGTCTTAATACTACTTTTTGCCTTTCTTCGTCGCCGGTTTTTCATCTCCATTTCTTGGGACTTGCCAGTTTAGAGGGTTCCTCCGGTACATGGGCCATGGAGGAACGGTGAGAATAGCTGCTAATAAGAATCCAGCACCGAGAATATATACGGACTGTGAAAACTGTTGCACGATGTAGCCCCATACGAAACCAACAATACTAAATAATGTGATGATAGCTCTGTACAATTTCTCGGCTTTCGCTTGACCTACGTAGTCGATATGGGTCGGTATCTTCGCAAAGAAATCCATACTTTTTAATTTGCAGTAATTTTAGTCAATACACAATTTTCAATATTTATTTCACGCACCGTACCAAACCATACCAAATTGACAATGACAACAAAAGTGAAACGTCATAAGACACGTCAGTAATAGTGCTACAGATTATAATGTAGTAATTTTTCGTAGTCTGTGGTAAGTTCACAGGTGAGCAAGAATTTTTATAAAAAATTGTTATTGTAAGCATAGCAATTTTTTTCAATTTCCGTATGTAATACTGACATTAAAGCACAGCATTAAAGTAATTTTTATAGCTTTTACACTTTGGGTAAATAAACAATTATTAATTTTAATAACTATTCCTCGTACAAAGCACATAGTTTTTTTGATCTAATCTATGTAGCAATAGTAATGCCACGCGAAAAAATTGAAAATTTAAAAGCCGCGGAAAAAAAAGTTTTTTACTACAAGGCTACATGTAAGTACTAAGAAACTGCTTACTAATTAGGTGACTGTTTATTGATTTAATTTTATATTCAACATAGAGTTTACAATAAATTGTGTTTAACTTCGGCCTTCACATTTAATTCAAGTTATGGGAGTAATTTTAATTTGAGTGTAGCAATACCACTATGCACTTTTCCGTCAGTCGATTGTCAACATTCAGTACGATCAGACTCATTAGGTTAATTTTACAAAGATATTAGTTTTTTTATTTTTTCAAAAAGTACAATATACAAAAGTTATTAATAAAATGTCTACTTTTAAGCAAGTTCCTCTCACATGTGGTGGCCATACGAGACCAGTCGTGCATTTGGATTTTAGTGACGTTACAAAAGATGGATATTATTTGATTTCGGCATGCAAAGGTGAGTTTTACGTTTGTTGGGTTGCCGGGGTGCCCTTTCGCCTTGGCCTGCATGTAGGTGGAAGACCGACAAGTGTGTTTGGGTGTATTTGTTTGGGTTTGAAGCAACATACGTTCGCAGGCGTCAGGATAGTAGAACCTTCACTTTTCTCTCTTTGTGATGTAGAACAGCTGGTATGCATACGATGCATGGGCTGACCTTCTCGGTCCGGACATGCAGGAAGCGCCTTGAGTTTCCGTTCGTTTATTTCCTCGACATGGCTGTTTACCTTGGCAAACACGTCGTGCTTTTGTGCTGTGACATGAGTTACAAGCTTACGTGCGTGTGAATGTGAATACCAAATGGTAGTAGAGTACTTACAATTGCGACTTTCCTGTAAATCTTGTTGACATTTCACTGGCATAGCCTGGTCACCTTGCTCCATTCAAGGTTCTTAAAAGTACTTGACATTATTTACTGCACACTGTAAACATCATGATACTTTCATCACACAAGGAAAATGTATCATGATTGTAATTAAACAACTTTTATATTGTTTGTCAGTATTTAATTGCATGATTGTGTAACACTTGCTTGATTGTTCTTGATAGCAGTAGGTAGGATACCTTGTTGTGCCTTGGAAGTTAAATATGAAACAGTCAGTATTTTATTGAATGCATCTTTATTTGATCTCTTCATATGAAAATTATATTAAAGGACCTTAAATCTTTAGTCAATCTGATATTGTTTAAATTGAGTTCCAGTATTTTTCTGATATTTGTTAAAGTAATTCTGAGTCCCAAATTCTTATATGTATGTAAATATTTTAAACAAACTTACATTAAAGATCAGTAACTTATGCCTAAGTTAGTGTATAATCAACAATTACTGGCTCAATAGAAGTGTTCATGTAAACAAGCGTGATTTTTTTGAGTGCTGTAAACATAATCTAGGTGCAGGAGAAATTGAATTTAACAATGGTTGTTATCTTGAAACTTGATATTTGAATGCAAGACATGTGCCATATTGAATGCATTTGTCTATAAAAGACAGTTTATTTTGGAAGAAGTTAAAAACAGATGACTTTATTGCTTCTCTTTAACTACACCCAGTCATTATCGAAATAAGTTTTCTAGATCACTGTAAATGCTCTTTATGTTTCTTTGAAGCCCTTACATAAGTGATTATGTTGTTTGTCATAGGTGATGGAAATTATCATCATTTGTCTTTCTGCTTTCTTCTGCTCTTTGGAGAAAAAAATAACAGGCTTACATAATTTTTATCAACAGCCAGGTGGAAAGACGGAATTGACTCCTTTTATAGACTGTTATTATTAACATGGCCATCACCCAGTAATTTATATCAAACAACTCTATAAATTATTGTTCGTCATTGGTTGAATTTTGAGCACTACAGTTTTAAGTTATTTTCTGACACAAAATAGATTTTATATTATGAAACTAACAGTGTCTACTTCACTGTTTTTTTAATAAACTTGTCCCAGTACATACAATACTCAAAAGCAATGAAAAATAATTTGCAAAGCTCATACATTTTCAGAAAAACTTAATAATGATATTGGCATGATTCTAATTTAATAATGTTGTAAATAATTATGTCCTATTAATGTACAATCTATTTAAGTATATTCAAAACTACTATACCTATTTATAGTATTGAAGGTCACACATTGACCTTAAACCCTTTAAATATCGCCAGAAAAATTCAAATAGAATAAAGTGTGCTAAGATATGAGTGAAAATTATGTAATTCAGCTAGGCATAGATAAAGCGATGCTTATTCCATATTGTTTAATTTCTTTTACCTGTTTGATGCTATGAAAAAAATTAGTATTAAATCCACACTGTGCTCTATTTTTTATTAGCTTTGATAATTAAGTGATCTATACTGCTGGTTATACAAAAAAGTTGAATAATATTAAGTGTTATAGAGGTAATGTAGGTACAATTTGTCATCAAGTTAGTTCTAAACGACCTTGCGTGAGTGCAGCCGGTTTCTGTGCTACATATTAATAAATACATTCTGTAGACATAAAAAGATTTCCAATTAAGGCAAGTGAACATATCAGTTGTTCAAAGTCAATGTCTATTCAAGTATTCATAATGGAGTATGTATAGATAAAGGATTGATGTTTTTTTTATAGATGGCAAGCCCATGTTGCGCCAAGGTGAGACAGGCGACTGGATCGGCACATTTGAGGGTCACAAGGGAGCCGTGTGGGGGGTAGCTTTAACACAAAATGCAAACTTAGCGGCCAGTGGGGCAGCAGATTTCACAGGTAAGATTATTACATACATCTCTCTTTTCCATACTGGCGTATGTATTCACATTATCTTATTTTACTACGGGATTTGATAGAATATTATGGAACTAGTTGCTTTAAAATAAGTTTTGACTAGTGTAGGATATTAAGCTTTCCTTGCCGTGTGTCACACCTGTCACCATCCCAGAATTAAACCACAATATAGTGAGACTAACAATAGTAAAACATTAGTATGTACTTCATTCCTGATACCTACACTCGGCACGCAAACATCTTTACGGTTTTTTTCTATTAAACACATTCGAAACCGAACCGAAATTCTTATCTGTACACAAATGGCTATTTGTGCGTTGTTTTTGCGCGCTTTATGATCAAACATAGTTGTTAACCATACAATATTGATATTAGGAAGGCTAACATACTTCACACCGTTTTGACATTGTGGAGAACTCTCAGGTGTGGTTGTTTTCTCACGAAGTTTTTATACAGTGAAAAACGGTTGATAAGGCAAGATATTGGTGTTAGTACCACCAGGATACCTCTGCTTAACAAAAAGTACCTAGAAGTTGGGTAAAATTCATCATCATCGCAACCAATAACTGTCCTACTGCTGGGCTAGGGTCTTCTTTCACAATGTGAAAGGCACAGGCCATAGTCCACTACGCTGGCCAAGTGCGGCTTGCTAGACTCCACACACCTTTGAGAACTTTATGGAGAACTTTCAGGCGTGAGTTTCTTCACAATGTTTTCCTTCACCGTACCAAGTGATTTAAATTAGAGGTGCAAGCCAGGGGTTTTGAACACTGAAAATCTCGTTCGTGAGACCAACGTTCAAACCACTAGGCTATCACTGCTTTAAAATGGGTAAAATTAATAGTTAGTATTGTTTACAGCTAAGCTATGGGACGCGCGGTACGGCGAAGTTGTACAGACTTTCGAGCACGAACACATCGTGAAGAGCGTCAACTTCAACGCTGATGACACATGCCTCCTCACCGCTAGCAACGAGAAACTTATACGGGTGTTTGACCTTAACAAACCTGAAGCTGGACGTAAGTTTTATATCCTAATATTAATTTAATCATATCCACATAGACTCAATCACTTGCCGACACATATCAGCAAGTCGTTGAGGGTTTCGTAGTTCTTGGATAACTTAATCCTTGTGTCTAAACTAGGCAAATTTTTCTTTAAAAGTTTTTATAAAATGAGTAAGCAACTAAATGTCAGATTAAGATAAACAAGTGTAGTACAAAAGTCAGATTGCGTAAAGATCTAATCCATTTATTCTGCGAGTTAATGCAATATACACTACAGCTGATACATAGAATATTGTGTTACCCAACTAAGAAGACATAAGCGGTTGATAATCGTATATATTTTATACTTATGTATCTGTTATATGAATGGTATTTACGTAAAATAGATAAATGGAACAATTTAATTCTTATGTTATGGCAATATTATCCAATAAAACCATTTCGTTTCATCTCATTATAGATTTTAGTGCAGGTTAGTCATGTTAGTCAAGATTAAAAGTCACGTTAGTATTCGTTGTAATTAGAATTTGTCACATTGGAAATTGGTCAAATGACGCGTTATTACTTTTGAGGAGTTAAGGTCACTGGTCGCCTGTTCTTTAAGTATACTCTGGCATTTTTATATTGTCTCTCAATTAAAACTTGATAGCTGAAAAATAGTTTTTTTTACAGCTATAGAAAAGATAAACGCTCATACAAATAGCATCAGACATGCAGTGTTCCTGCATAACTCGCGGATTGTTAGCGTCAGTGATGATCTTACAATGCGCGTGTGGGACCGCACCAGCGGTCAGGTGAGGCAACCTTGTAATATTCTATCCATATTATTGAAAACTACTTGTATGACAATACGATTAATCTACCGGACTGCTAAAGGATTTGTTCTGATCTTTTATGTTTTTTCTGATCTTCTATTTGGGTGTATATGCTTGTCTATGTGTTGTCTGTGGCCCCCAAAATACAGTGAATCTTAGTGCCGTGCTTTTCGAAGCATGGAAGTGCTTAAGAAATTTTACCATTAGCAGTCATCCATCCACTGTCTGTCCGCGCCTGCAGTTGCTTAACTTCGCCGATAAATTATAATCGATGTAAGTTGTCAAATATTAATTTATATTTGTTGTAAATTGCAGGAGGTGCACAAAATTGAATTCCCGACCATACCAAACAGTTTAGAGTTGTCACGGGATGGGGCCGTATTGACAGTAGCGCATGGTAAGTACTCAAGTGTTGAGCAATGTATAATTATTTAATTAGACAATTATTGGCCATAGGTCTTTGCCCGTAAGCTATACGATGACTTTATGGACACTGACACAGTAAATAAATTTTTAACAGGACAGCGGTTTAAAGTTTTAGAAACACTTAGTTGGGCCCAATATTTATGTTTGCATAATGCTTGTTAATACACGTAAATATACATAAGATTATCAATATTTTTTTCTACAGAGAAAAAAAACATAAAAATTGATTAATGATATAAAAGTAAACGCACGTATGTTGGTTACGATAATATACGTAGGAGGGGCCATCGCGTACATAAGAACGCACTTATGACTTGCAATCGTACCATTCCCTAGCAGAACTATGAATACATCGTGTTACTCTCTGCTTATAGTCTGCAAGTTAGTAAAAGAAAGACGCCTTTATGTTTCAGGTTCAAGCGTGTCATTTTTCTCATCGGACACGCTGCGGGCCATGCGAGAGTTCCCCGTCCCGACGACGCCATATTCAGCGTCGCTGGCGCCCAACAGAGCAACATTTGTATGCGGCGGCGAAGATCTTAAAGTCTACAAGTTTGATTACAACACTGGAACTGAATTAGGTTTGTAGGTCGCGAGCAGTGCCGTTTTTCAGTCACTCCTAGGAGATGCTCATTCTTTCTGTTCCCGGCCTGAAAAAAATTAAAGATAAATAATAATAGAATAAGTCCAGTTGTATGCGTAGCAACTACCCTCTTGCTTGAGTCAGTCACCAAATTACTTTATTTTTCGACTGAGGGCTTGAATGCCAGAGTATGCTATTGAATTTCGCAGTCTCTTTACTAATAAATTAACAATAACTAAACTAACAGCCAGGGACCTACTGAGTAACGGCTCCCTCTATATTCCTACTCAAGGTGTCACGATGTCTCGTGGATGTAGAGGATGTCAGCTCGTTTACTATTCTCATTACATAAAAGAAATATAATTTAAAATGTATGTTTGTTGTTCAGAATCGAACAAGGGCCACTTCGGTCCGGTGCACTGCGTGCGGTGGTCACCGGACGGCGAGCTGTACGCCACGGGGTCGGAGGACGGCACGGTGCGGCTGTGGCAGGGCACGCCGGGCCGCGTGTACGGGCTGTGGCGCCGCACCAACGAGCACGCGCCGCTCGCCAACGGGTACAAGGAGGTCGCGGCTAACTGACACGCACACTGCTGCTTGGTGAGTTGTAGCTAGTTATTTACTTTAAAAGTTATCTCCTTACAGGTGAACATTTAATGCATATACCGTATAGATAGAGTATATAGTAGCCTTAACTTTTTTATTTTAATTAAAAAAAAAATTCATACGTGTTTTTGTCTCTGAACTCTTCCTACACGGCTGGGATGATTGTAATGAAAATTTTGTAATATATTAGTGTTTGAGTAGGGTTTAGGACTACAATTGAACGCGGTAGGTGGTACTGATATTGAGGTACTTCAGGAGACTAGCTAAACTATTAGAAATATTGAAGCGCCCTCATAGCCGAAGTTGTCCAACTGTCCAGGGCATTTACTAAAGGTACATAAAAATCGAAGGTCGGGCTTACCTGTACGTGTAAGTCGATAAA